>CAUYLG010027202.1:0-12565 GCA_963573385.1 Cacajao melanocephalus
TTTCCTAGCAATATGTATTATAATTCCCATTTATTTATCTATTTATTTATTTATTTTTTAAGGTTTTTTTGTTTTATGTTTTTTGTTTCGTATTTGGGCTCTGGGGTACATGTGCACATCCTGCATCCTGCAGGATTGTTGCATAGGTGTATACATGCCATAGTGGTTTGCTGTCTCCATCCCCCCAGCCCCCCGTGGCCTATGTCAGGTATTTCTCAGGGTGTTATCCCTCCCCATCCTCCCCACTCCCCTCAACTGTCCCTCCCCTCCCTTCCCCTCCAACACCTACACCTAGCCTTGTGAGTGTTGTTCCCTTCCCTGTGCCCAAGCGTTCTCATCGTTCATCACCCGCCTATGAGTGAAAACATGTGGTGTTTGGTTTTCTGTTCTTGTGTCAGTTTGCTGAGAATGACAGTTTCTAGGTTCAACTATGTTGCTACAAAGGACACGAACTCATTCTTTTTTATGGCTGCATAGTATTCCATGGTGTATATGTACCACATTTTCCTTGTCTAGTCTATCATCGATGGGCATTTGGGTTGGTTCCAGGTCTTTGCTATCGTAAACAGTGCTGCAATGAACATATGTGTGCATGTGTCTTTATGATAGAATGATTTATAGTCCTTTGGGTATATACCCAGTAATGGGATTGCTGGGTCAAATGGAATTTCTACTTCTAGGTCCTTCAGGAATTGCCACACTGTCTTCCATAATGGTTGAACTAATTTACACTCCCACCAACAATGTAAAAGTGTTCCTATTTCTCTACAACCTCTCCAGCATCTGTTGTCTCCAGATTTTTTAATGATCGCCATTCTAACTGGCGTGAGATAGTATCTCAATGTGGTTTTGATTTGCATTTCTCTAATGACCAATGATGATGAGCATTTTTTCATATGTTTGTTGGCTGAATATTTGTCGGCTGCATATTTGTCTTCTTTTGAAAAGTGTCTGTTCATATTTTCACCCACTTTTGGATGGGTTTGTTTGTTTTTTTCTTGTAAATCTGCTTTAGTTCTTTGTAGATTCTGGATATTAGCTCTTTGTCTGATAGGTAGATTGCAAAAATTTTTTCTCATTCTGTTAGTTGCCAGTTCACGCTAATGATTTCTTTTGCTGTGCAGAAGCTCTTAAGTTTAATTAGTTCCCATTTGCCTATTTTGACTTTTGTTGCCATTGCTTTTGGTGTTTTAATCATGAAGTCCTTGCCTGTGCCTATGTCCTGAATGGTTTTGCCTAGGTTTTCTTCTAGGGTTTTTATGGTGTTAGGTCTTATGTTTAAATCTTTAATTCATCTGGAGTTAATTTTTACATAAGGTGAAAGGAAGGGGTCCAGTTTCTGCTTTCTGCACATGGCTAGCCAGTTTTCCCAACACCATTTATTAAACAGGGAATCCTTTCCCCACTGCTTGTTTTTGTCAGGTTTGTCAAAGATCAGATGGTTGTAGATGTGTGGTATTGTTTCTGAGGCCTCTGTTCTGTTCCCTTGGTCTATATTTCTGTTTTGGTACCAGTACCATGCTGTTTTGATTACTGTAGCCTTGTTAGTATAGTTTGAAGTCAGGTAGTGTGATGCCTCCAGCTTTGTTCTTTTTGCTTATGGTTGTCTTGGCTATGCAGGCTCTCTTTTGGTTCCGTATGAAGTTTAAATTGGTTTTTTCCAGTTCTGTGAAGAAGGTCAATGGTAGCTTGATGGGGATAGAATTGAATCTATAAATTACTTTGGGCAGTATGGCCATTTTCACAATATTGATTCTTCGTAACCATGAGCATGGAATGTTTTTCCATCTGTTTGTGTCCTCTTTTATTTCCTTGAGCAGTGGTTTGTAGTTCTCCTTGAAAAGATCTTTTACCTCCTTTGTTAGTTGTATTTCTAGGTATTTTATTCTCTTTGTAGCAATTGTAAATGGGAGTTCGCTCATGATTTGGCTCTCTGTTTGTCTGTTATTGGTGTATAGGAATGCCTGTGATTTCTGCACATTGATTTTGTATCCTGAGACTTTGCCAAAGTTGCTTATCAGCTTAAGGAGGTTTTGGGCTGAGACGATGGGGTCTTCTAAATATGTGATCATGTCGTCTGCAAATAGGGACAATTTGACTTCTTTTCCCAACTGAATGCCCTTTATTTCTGTTTCTTGACTAATTGCTCTGGCTAGAACTTCCAAAACTATATAGAATAGAAGTGGTAAGAGAGGGCATCTTTGTCTAGTGCCAGTTTTTAAAGGGAATGCTTCTAATTTTTGCCCATTCAGTATGATATTGGTTGGGGTTTTGTCATAAATAGCTTTTATTGTTTTGAGATACATTCCATCAATACCTAGTTTATTGAGAGTTTTTAGCATAAAGTGCTGTTGAATTTTGTCCAAGGCCTTCTCTACATCTATTGAGATAATCATGTGGTTTTTGTCTTTGGTTTTGTTTATGTGGTGAATTACATTTACAGATTTGCATATGTTGAAGCAGCCTTGCATCCCTGGGATGAAGCCTACTTGATCGTGGTGGATCAGCTTTTTGATGTGATGTTGGATTTGGTTTGCCAGTATCTTACTGAAGGTTTTTGCATCAATGTTCATCATGGATATTGGCCTGTAGTTTTCTTTTTTAGTTGTGTCGCTGCCAGATTTTGGTATCAGGATGATGTTGGTCTCATAGAAAGAGTTAGGGAGGATTCCCTCTTTTTGTATTGTTTGGAATAGTTCCAACAGGAATGGTACCAGCTCCTCTTTGTATGTCCGGTAGAATTCGGCTGTGAACGCATCTGGACCTGGACTTTTTTTGGTCGGTAAGCTATTAATTGCTGCCTTGACGTCAGATCTTGTTATTGGTCTATTCAGGGTTTCAACTTCTTCTTGGCTTAGTCTTGGTAGTGTGCAGGTGTCCAGGAGTTTATCCATTTCTTCCAGATTTACTGGTTTATGTGCATAGAGTTGTTTGTAGTAATCTCTGATGGTAGTTTGTATTTCAGAGGAATTGGTGCTGATCTCCCCTTTATCATTTTTTATTGCATCTATTCGATTCTTCTCTCTTTTCTTTTTCATTAATTTAGCTAGCAGTCTATTTTGTTGATCTATTCAGAAAAGCAGCTCCTGGATTTATTGAGTTTTTTGAAGGGTTTCTTGTGTCTCTATCTCCTTCAGTTCTGCTCTGATCTTAGTTCTCGTCTTTGCTTGCTTTTCAGTTTTTTTTTTATCTTGCTCCTCTAGCTCTTTCAATTTTGATGATAGGACGTCGATTTTAGATCTTTCCTTGTTTTTCATGTGGGCATTTATTGCTATAAATTTCCCTCTAGACACTGCTTTAAATGTGTCCCATAGGATCTGGTACGTTATGTCTTCATTCTCGTTGGTTTTGAAGAACATTTTTATTTCTGCCTTCATTTCATTGTTTATCCATTCATCATTCAGGAGCAAGTTGTTCAGTTTCCATGTGATTGTGTGGTTTTGAGTGCTTTTCTTAATCCTGAATTCTAATTTGATTGCGCCGTGATCTGAGACTGTTATGATTTCCGTTATTTTGCATTTGCTGAGGAGTGATTTACTTCCAATTATGTGGCCAATTTTGGAGTAAGTGCAATGTGGTGCTGAGAAGAATGTGTATTCTGTGGATTTGGGGTGGAGTGTCCTGTAAATTTCTATTAGGTCTGCTTGGTCCAAATCTGTATTCAAGTCCTGGATATCCTTGTGGATTTTCTGTCTCGTTGATCTGTCCAATATTGTCAGTGGAGTGTTAAAGTCTCCCACTATTATTGTGTGGGAGTCTAAGTCTCTTTGTAGGTCTTTAAGAACTTGCTTTATGTATCTGGGTGCTCCTGCATTGGGTACACATATATTTAGGATAGTTAGCTTTTCTTATTGCATTGATCCTTTTACCATTATGAGATGCCCTTCTTTGTCTCTTTTGATCTTTGTTGGTTTAAAGTCCGTTTTATCAGAGACTAGGATTGCTACCCTGGCTTTTTTTTGCTCTCCATTTGCTTGGTAAATCTTCTTGCATCCCTTTATTTTGAGTCTATGTGAGTTTTTGCATGTGAGATGGGTCTCCTGAATACAGCACAATGGTGGGCCTTGACTTTTTATCCAGTTCCAGTCTGTGTCTTTTGATTGGGGCGTTTAGGCCTTTTACATTCAATGTTAATATTGTTATGTTTGAATTTATCCTTCAATTTTGTTAACGGCTGGTTGTTTTGCCTGTTAGTTGATGTGGTTTCTTCATTGCATCATTGTTCTTTACCATTTGGTACATTTTTGCAGTGGCTGGTACTGGTTGTTCCTTTCCGTTTTTATTACTTCCTTCAGGAGCTCTTGTAAGGCAGGTCTTGTAGTGACAAAATCTCTCAGCAATTGCTTGTCCGTAAAGGATTTTATTTCTCTTTAAAGAAGCTTAGTTTGGCTGCATATGAAATTCTGGGTTGAAAGTTCTTTTCTTTAAGGATGTTGAATATTGGCCCCCACTCCCTTCTAGCTTGCAAGGTTTCTGCTGAGAGATCTGCTGTGAGTCTGATGGTCTTTCCTTTGTGGGTGACTTGACCTTTCTCTCTGGCTGCCCTTAGGATTTTTTTTCTTCATTTCAACTCTGGTGAATCTGACAACTATGTGCCTTGGGGTTGCTCTTCTTGAGGAATATCTTTGTGGTGTTCTCTGTATTTCCTGGATTTGAATGTTGGCCTGCCTTGTTTGGCTGGGGAAGTTCTCTTTGATAATATCTTGAAGAGTGTTTTCCAACTTGGATTCATTCTCCCTGTCACATTCAGGTATGCCAATCGAGTGTAGATTAGGTCTTTTCACATAATCCCGTAGTTCTTGGAGGCTTTGTTCATTTTTTTTCACTCTTTTTTCTCTAATCTTGCCTTCTCATTTTATTTCATTGATTTGATCTTCTATCTCTGATATCCTTTCTTTTGCTTGATCAGTTCGGTTGTTGACACTTGTGTATGCCTCCCGAAGTTCTCGTGCTGTATTTTTCAGCTCCATCAAGTCATTTATGTTCTTCTCTAAGCTGGTGATTCTAGTTATCATTTCATCTAATCCTTTTTCAAGGTTCTTAGTTTCTTTGCATTGGGTTAGAACATGGTCTTTTAACTCAGTGAAGTTTGTTATTACCCGCCCTCTGAAGCCTGCCTCTGTCAATTCGTCAGATAATTCTCTTTTTTTGTTCCCTTGATGGTGATGGTGAGGAGTTGTGATCCCTGGGAGGAGAGGAGGTGTTCTGTTCTTTGATGGTTTCATCCTTTTTTTTTTTTTTTTTTGCCATCTTCATGGATTTATCTTCCTTTAATCTTTAAAGTTGGTGATTTCAGGAAGAGTCTCTGAGTGGTCCTTTTTTCTGTTGAGGTTGGAGCTGTATCTTTTCTGGCCTGTAGAGGGCGTTGCTGGGCTCTCTAGGATTCAGTCAGGTTGCTAGGTGGGTGGTCCTTCCCTGGAGTTTTTGCCCCTGAGATTGGCCCCGCCTTCCCAATGGTGTCTCTCCTTCCCCAGCTAGGTCTTCCTGATTGGGTTGAAGCTGGTGTATTTGCTGCCAAGCTCTCTAGCGAGGGCTTCAGTTTGAGTTCTGTGGAGGTGGGGCCTGCCAGGCCTTATGGTCTGTTTCCCCGCTTTCAATTCGACCTCCCTCTGTGGGATGGTTCATCCCACTGGCGTTGGTCCAAACTCCCGCCCAGGTCCCTGCGACGACTTCCGAGCGGGAGGTAGCCACTGCTGAGATTTGCATGACTACCATGGCGCCCTACTGTCTGGCAGGGCTCTCGTGGACCATGGGTTGCAGGAGGGATGAGGTAAGCACAGAATCCAATTTGGAGCACCTAAGGGGTTAAGTCCTGCAACCCTCCTCCGAGGCGGCTACACATTTCAGGTTGAGACGTGCCCTCCACTGTCTCGAGTTGCCCCCCTCGGCTTCTCTTGCCCTGGAGCTCCTTCCCTGGGCCTATTTTCAGAGCCCTTTCTGTCCTGCAGAAAGGAACCTGGCACCTTGTTTGAAATCGTCAAGTCCTCTTGACCTCTGCGTCTTATTTGCTGGGAGCTGCATTCCGGTGCTGGCTTCTCTTGGCCATCTTGGCGTTGCTCCCACCAGTCCCCATGTTTTAAATTTAGAAAGGTAAAAAGAACAAAATAAAAATAAGCAAAATCTTTATTCTTAGAAAAACTGCATTAAAAAATAAAGTTGTTTATGTGTGTGTGTATACACACACAGATGAATTTAATTTAAAAAAACTTTATTTTTTAAATATGTAGAGTTTTGCTTGATACGTATGTATATATGTATTAGGAAATTCAAATAAGTTTTTGTGGTTCCTGTAAAATGGAAGACTAAGATAATGCAGAATTAAATGTTGATCTGAACTCATAAGAAAGAAATTAAATCCTTGGTCACCAGAAATAGATAGGGGTTTATGAAAACCAGAACTCTAAGAATGTGTTCCAATGCTGTGCCATGAGCTGTACCATTTTATGTTTCCAACATGACTATGAGTGGTCCAGGGTCTCTACTGCCACACCATCATCTGGTGCTATCATACTTTCTATTTTAGTCACTCGTAGAGGTGTATAGTGACATCTCATTGTAACTCTAATTTGCGTTTTCCTAATAATAGCTAAAAATGTTGAAAATCTTTTCATGTGCTTGTTAGCTCTATTTTCTCTTCAGGGAAATGTCTGTTCAAGTCTTTAGTCCATTTTCTAGTTGAATTGTTTATTGTTTACTGTTAATCCATTTTGAGTTAGATTTTTGTCTAAGATATAAGTTTAGGTAGTGATAGCTCATTTTTTTTTTTTGCAATGAATGCTAAAAAGCTCCAGCACCATTTGTTGCATTAATTTTAAACCTTTGTTAAAAAATCAGTTGGGCATATTTGTGTGGCTCTATTTCTGGGTTCCTTAATTCCATTCTCATCTATCTATGTCTAAAATGCCAATACCATACCATTTTAAGCACTGTCGCTATATAGGAAGACAACAGCATGTAGAGTGATTCCTTCTACTTCATTCTTCTTTTGGAAAATTGTTTTTAGCTATTCTAGGTCTTTTGCCTTTCCACATAAAATTTAAAATAAACTTGGCTATTATACAAAAGCTCTGCTACGATTTTGATAGAAATTACATTGAAATTATAGATCGATTTGGAGAAAATTGATGTCTTTGTGAAGTCTTCTAATCAGTGAACACACAATGTCTCTTTATTTAGGTCTTCTTTGATTACTTTCATCAGCATTTTGTGATTTTCAGCATGCAGATTCTGTACTTCAAAAAAACAAAGATTTATATCTAAATATTTCATTTGTAATAGTTAAAAATGGTAATGTGTTTTAAATTTTGGTTTCTGCATTGTCAGTATCATTGTCAAGAGAACCCAAGTGATTTTTATGTGTTCATTTTGCATTCTGAAACTTTGCTAAACTATTTAGTACTGAGGTTTTATTTATTTGTTTACTGGTGGATTGCTTGAGATTTTCTATGTAGGCGGTCATATCATCTGCAAATAGAAAGGGCTTATTTCATCCTTTTCAATCTATATGCCTTTTATTTTCTTTCTTTTCATTTTTTTCCCTTATGTGCTGGCTAAAAATTTCAGTAATATGTTGAGTAAGAGCCGTGAAAATAGACATCCTTGATCTGTTTCTAATCTCAGAAAACATTCACTCTTTCACCATTAAGTATGATGTTAGCTGTAGGTTTTTTTTTTTTAATGATTTTTATCAAGATGTGGAAATTCCTCTCTACTTCTGGTTTGCTGAGAGTTTTTGTCATCAATAGGTATTAGATTTTGCCAAATGCCCTTTCTGTATCCATTGATAGAACATTTTTTAAAAAAGTTTTATCCTGTTGATCTGATATATTAAATTGATTTTCAAATGATGAACCTGCTTTGTATACCTGGAATAAATCTAACTTGGTCATGGAGCATAATTCTTTTTACACATTTGTGGATTTTATTTGTGAACATTTTCATTTTGTTGTTTATTGCTACATAATATTTATACACATTTATCTTTTACGTGTGATATTCTGATATAGATCATTACATATCATATGCATGTTTGCATATCAACATGCAAACAATGTGTAATGATCAAGTCAGGGTACTTAGTATATCCATCGCCTTGAATATTTATCATTTAATTGTGTGGGGAACATTTTAAATGTTCTCTTCTAGCTATTTTTAAATATATATTTTTGTTAACTGTAGTCATCCTACCATGCTGTCAAACACTAGAACTTTTTCCTTTAAATATTATTTTCAGCTTCACTTTTTTTTCCCATCTTGACTTCTTTTCTCCTTATTGGACTCCAAAAATAAAAACATTAGATTTTGGGATCTTACCCCATAGGTCCCCAAGACTCTGGGGTTTTATTTGTTTATTTGCAGTAATTTTTTCTCTGTTGTTCAAATGAGCAATTTCTGTTGATTTGTCTTCAGTTTCCTTGGTTCTTTCCTCTGTTGTCTTCAATCTGGTATATTTTAACTTTTTTGAAAACTTAGTATTTTTAATTGTGGTTAGATACACATAAAATTTACATCTTAACCATTTTTAAGTGTACGGTCAGTAGTGTTAAGTATATTCAAATTGCTTTGCAAGCAATCTCCGGAACTTTTTCATCTTGTAAAGTTGAAATTCTATGTTATTAAACAATCACTGTCTATTTCTCCATTATGGGATGAATTGAGTCACTCCAAAATTTATATGTTGAAGTTCTAACCCCTGTATTTTAAAATGTGACTGTCATTGGAGATAGGGTCTCTAAAGAGGTGATTATGTTAAAACGAGGCTGTTAGGGTGTACATTAATTCAATCTGACTGGTGTCTTTATAAGAGGTGGTAAATTGAGCACAAAAAGAGACACCAGAGATGCATGCATACACACAGAAAAGACCATATGAGGACACAGCAAGAAGGTAGTCATCTGAAAGTCAAGAAAAGAGGCTTCAGCAGAAAGCAAACCTGCCACCTTGTTCTTTGACTTCTAGCCTCCAGAACTGTGAGAAAATAAATTCTGATGTTTAAGCAAGTCAGTTTTTGGTATTTTGTTATGGCAGCCACAGTAAACTGATACATTGCTTCCTCTAGCCCCTGGAAACCAACCATTCAACTTTCTGTTTTTATGAATTTGACTATTCTGGATACTTCATATGAATGCAATCATATAGTTTTTGTCTTATTGTTACTAGCTTATTTAACTTAATAGATTCTCTCGAGGTTCATCTGTGTTATTGCATGTGGTCAGAACTTCCTTCATAAGGCTGAATTATAGTCCATTATATATATACCATATTTTGTTTATTCATTCATCTGTTGATGGACATTTGATCCACTTATACATCCCGCCCCCACATACGTAGCCTTCCTCATTAATATCCTACACGATAGCACATTTGTTACAATCAATGAACCTTTGTTGATGCATCATTATCACCACAAGTCCATAATTTACATTGGAGTTACATTTGGTGTTGTACCTTCTATGGGTTTTGACATATGTATCATGATATATGTCTACCATTGTAGTATCATACAGAGTAGTATCTCTGCCCTAGAAATCCTCTGTACTGTGCAACTCATCTCTCCTTCTCCCTTAGTCCCTGGCAACCACTGATCTTTTTATATCTCCATAGCTTTGCCTTTTTCAGAATGTCAAATAGTTGGAATTATACAGTATGTATCCTTCTCAGATTGGCTTTGTTCACTTGGTAATACGCATTTAAGGTTTCTCCATGTCTTTTCATGGGTTGATAGTTCATTTCTTTCTAGTGCAAAAAAATTCCATTGTGTTGTATCCATTCTTCTACTAAGAGATATCTTGGTTGCTTCAAAGTTTGGGCAATTATGAATAAAGCTGTTGTAAACACTGGTGTGCGCATTTTTGTGTGAACACAAGTTATCAACTCCCTTGTGTAAATACTAAGGAGTATGATTGCTGGATCATATGATGAGTATCTTTAGTTTTGTAAGAAGCTGCTAAACTGTCTTCAAAGTAGCTATACTGTTTGTATTTTTACCAGCAATGGATGAGAATTCCTGTTATTGCACATTCTCACCAGCATTTGTTGGTACTGATATTTCAGATTATAGTCATTTTGATAGGTGTATAGTAGTGTCTCATTGTTGTTTTAATTTGCAGTTTCCTAATATCAATGAAGTTGAGCATATTTTTATATGCTTATTTGCCACCTGTATGTCTTTTTTGATGAGGTGTCTGTTCAGATGTTTTTCCCCCCCATCTTTTATTTTTGAGACAGGGTCTCACTCTGTCACCCAGGCAGACAGATGATTGCTCAAGCAATCCATGTGCAATTCCCCATTTTTAAATCATGTTGTTTTGTTTTCTTATTGGTGAGTTTTAAATGTTCTTTGTATATTTTGGGTAATAGTTCTGTATTAGGTAAAGGATAAAGATTTTTGCAAATATTTTCTTCCAGTCTGTGGCCTGTCATCTCATTCTGTTAATAATGTCTTTTGTAGAGCAGATGTTTTCAATTTTAATGAAATCTAGCTTATCAATTGTTTTGTTCATGGATTGTGCCTTTGGTGTTATATCTAAAAACTCATTGCCATATTCTCGAACATCTAGATTTTCTCTTATGTTATCTTCTAGTAGTTGAGTTTTAAAGTTTTGTGTTTTACATTTAGATTTATAATAAATTTTGAGGTTTTTTGTTTGAAGGATGCAAGCTCTATGTCTAGATTCATTGAATATTTAGTATCATAGTATCATTTGTTAAAAAGATTTTTTTTTTTGAGATGGAGTCTTACTCTGTCACCCAGGCTGGAGTGCAGTGGGGTGATCTGGGCTCACCGCAGCCTCTGCCTCCCAGGTTCAAACAATTGTCCTGCTTCAGCCTCCTGAGTAGCTGGGACTACAGGATGTGCCACCATGCCCAGCTAATTTTTATGTTTGTAGAAGAGATGGGGTTTCACCATGTTGACCAGGCTGGTCTCAGACTCTTGACCTCAGGTGATCTACCTACCTTGGCTTCCCAAAGTACCCAGATTATAGGTGTGAGCCACCTTGCTCGGCCTAAAAAGATTATCTTTTCTCCATTGTATTGCTTTTGCTTCTTTGTCAAGATCAGTTGAATATATATGGGTCTGTTTTTGGGGTCTCTATTTGGTTTCATTGTTCTATTTTTTTTTTTTACGAATATCATACTGTCTTGATTACTGTAGCTTTATAGTAAATTTTGAAGTTTGGTAGTGTCAGTCTTCTGACTTTGCTCTTCTTCAATACAGTGTGAGCTATTCTGAGTCTTTTGTCTACCTATATAGAATTTTACATCAGTTTGTTAAAATCTGTGAGGTAACTGTTGGGATTTTGACTGGGGTTGCATTGACTCTGTAGATAAAGTTGGGAAAAACTGATATGTTGACACTATGGAGTCGTCTTATCCATAAATACAAAATATATCTCCATTTGTTTTGTTTTTAAATTTATTAGACTTTTGTAATTTTCCTAAATAGATCTTATGTATATTTTTTAGGTTTATGTAAATAGCATTGTGTTTTTAATTTCAAATTCCACTTGTTCATTGCTGGTATATAGGAAAATGATCAGCTTTTGCACATCAAGCTTGTTACCTGCAACCTGGCTATAATTGTGTATTAGTTCAGATTTTTGTGTGTGTGAATTCTTTTGAATTTTCTGCATAGACAATTATGCCATCTGCAAACAGAGTTTTGTTTTTTCTTCCTATTCAGTATATCTTTTGTTTTCTTTTCTTGTCTTATTACATTGTCTAGGACTTCCAGTACAATGTTGAAAATCAGTGGTGAGAAGGGACATTCTTGCCTTGTTCCTGATCATAGTGGGAAGACTTAAGTTTCTCAATATTTAGTGTGAAGTTAGATGTAGGGTTTTATAAATTTTTTTTTAGATAATTTTTGTCCAGTTGAGAAAGTTCCTCTCTCTTCCTAGTTTGTTGAGAGATTTTATCATGAATGGGTGTTAAGTTTGTCAAATGCTTTTTCCTGTATCTATTGATATGGTTAAGTGACTTTTCTTATCCTGTTAATTTTATGGGTTGCATTAATGGATTTTGGACATTGAACCACTATTACATATCTGGAATAAATCCCACTAGGTCATGTTGTATAATTCTTTTTATATGTGGTAGGATTAAGTTCCCTAATTTATTTTCAGGATTTTTGCATCTATGTTCATGAGACATTTTAGTCTGTAGCTTTTTTTTTTTTCTTGTAATATCTTTGTCTGGCTTTGGTATAAGGCTAATGCTGGTGTCATAGAATGGGTTAGAAAGTATTCCCTCTGCTTTTATCTTCTGGAAGAGATTGTAGAAAATTGGTATAATTTATTCCTTAAATGTTTGTTAGAGTTCACCAGTGAACCTATCTAGGTCTGTTTTTTTTGTGTTTCGGAAGGTTATTATTTACTGATTCAATTTCTTTTTTTTTTTTTTTTTTTTTTTTAACAAGCAGCCAACCAATATTTTATTTAAACCTGTGAAATGCTATGCAATTGCTGAGGAGTGATTTATTTCCAATGATGCGGTCACTTTTAAAACAGGTATAATATGATACTGAGAAAAATGTATGTTTTGTGGATTTGGGGTGGAGAGTTCT
>CAUYLG010027203.1:0-128345 GCA_963573385.1 Cacajao melanocephalus
CCACCATGTCTAGCCTATGTATATATTTTTAAGAGACTGAGTCTTGCTCTGTCACCCAGGCTGGAGTGCAGTGGCATAGTCATGGTCACTCGAACTCCTGAGCTCAAGGGATCTTCCCACTTCAGCCTCCCAAGTAGCTGGAACTACAAGCAAGCACCCTCATGCCCGGCTACTTACAAACAGTTTTTTGTGGAGACAGGGTCTCACTCTGTTGAACAGGTTGGTCTCAAACTCCTGGCCTTAAGCGATTTTCCCACCCCCCCAGCAAATACATTATATTCATGAAGTGAATATAATGACTTTACCATTCTTTTATTTCTTTACCATTCTTTATTTCTGATGCCTTTCTGGTTTCATGTGAAACAAACTCTATTCCTTATGCTTAGATGTTCTTCCTTCTAAAATTATCTAAATTCTACTCATCTTTCAAGGCCTCGCTCAGGCCTTCCTCCACTTGAAGGTAGTCTTCAGAAGGGCAGGGATTCTTGTCAGTTTTGTTTAAGGCTCTATGATCATTACAAAGTACCTGACACTAGGAGGTGCTCTATATATGTACATTGAATAAAAGAATAAATGAATGAGTGAATAAATGAATGAATATCTCAGATCTTATGGCTCACTCCCTCCTTTAAACTTCTACAGTATATGGATGAGTGTCTATATAATTCATTTGACTCTTAACATGTACGTTCTGTGGCAGGCATTTGTGTCGTCCACCAAATATTTCTAGTTCTCCTCCCAGCATATGGTAGAATCACACTTTCCCCCTCATTTGACGTTAGGTTATCAGTGGTTATGCACTTGCTTTAGATAATGACATCTGAGCAGAAGCAACAAGTACAACATCTAGGAAGAAGCTGTAAGAACAACTGGGTGATTCATGACCTTCCTTTTTTCCTCCTTCAATGATGGCAGAAGCGAGTGTCCGTAGGGCACCCCCACTAGCTTGGCTTCCTGAGTGACTATAGTGACTAAAACCCCCATGTCAATCTGAAATGGTCATGTAGTGAGACTGCAAAAAAACCTTTTTGTTATAATCCTCTGAAATGTAGTGTTTATTTATTTCTGCAGTATAACCTGGCTGTTCCTGACTAGTACACACTTTTAACCTGTATTTATCTGTTAATTTGTGTCTTTGACTGGATCCCAAGTCCTTTGGAAAAAGTAACTATATCTTACAGTCCTTTGGTTTTCCTTTTTCCAGTCCAATGCCTTAAACCTTATAGATTCTTTATAAATGTTTACTGACTATCACCACTACCAATGGTGGTGATTATGATTATGATGAAGATGACAATAACATGAAGTCATTATCAGGTGTACCTGGATTTGAAGGAACCACTTTGGCCTCTTGATTCTTTTTCTTTTTTTTGAGACGGAGTCTTGCTCTGTCACGCAGGCTGGAGTGCTGTGGTGTGATCTCAGCCTACTGTAGCCTCCGCCTCCCAGGTTCAAGCGATTCCTCTGCCTCAGACTCCCGAGTAGCTGAGATTACAGGCACTGGCCACCATGCCTGACTAATGTTTTTGTATTTTTAGTAGAGATGGGGTTTCATCATGTTGACCCGGCTGCTTTCGTACTCCTGACCTCAAATGATCCACCTGCCTCAGCCTCCCAAAGTGCTAGGCTTACAGGTGTGAGCCACCATGCCCAGCCTGATTTTTTTTAAAAAAATGCTCAGTTAGAAACAGAAACAGACTCAAATGTGCTATGGTTTTGGGGCTCATAAAATATGTACATTTTGATTACACTTTCTCCGTACCCTAAGAAGTTCAAACAGAAACCTGTATGTAAACAATACTGAGATTCTAGTCATCTTAATTTGAGAGCACAATTAAGAAGGCACCTCTTGCTTAAACATGCTTTTAATCTGTCACTCCCCTGCTTTAAAACAGATTTCCTTCTTTATCTTGCTTTACAATGCCCAACATAGATCGGGATATTTTGAGACCTCTCGGGTGACTTTGTCAAGACTATCTCTGTTCAATTTTCAATGTAGGAAACATCCTTTTAGCAAATGAAAAACAAAAGCCATCCCTGAAGTTTGGCTTTGAGTGAGACTACACGGCTTGGACAGTGTTTCCCCCGGAAATGAAGTAGCATTTTCTCTATCAACTCATTTGTATGTCTTTGGACAAAGATTTTAATATTTGCCATATTTTTCTATAAGAACAACTGGGCTAAATCTAATTTATAATTGAAAGGCATGACAATTTTACTGGGGTTACTTCCTCAAGATTACTTAATCCAAGCCATTTATAGGACACCTAAAGAGTCCTGTACTGCACCACTTAAGAGTGAAGGAGAAGCAAGGTCGATCTTCATGTTTGCTCTTCCCCAGCGTGAGCTGTCACCACCCCCTTGGCCTCTGATTCACTTCACAGTCACTGATGCTTTTCACCCTCTGCTCTTTCTCTCCAACTGGTCTATTTCCACTCTTTCTCACAGTCCCAGGCTTGACATTTCTCCTTCCTTCTGACCTTGAGGAACCTCTCATCCTTTCTCAAATTACAATGCATATCTCAACGTTGACTCCATATCCCTGTTCTCACTTTCTCTTTCCCTGAGTGCTTTCTAGAGGGAAGATAATTGAGGTTTGCCACTCAGAGATCACTATCTTCTGCTGACACTGAACATCTCTTCAAAAGGATCAATGGGCAAAGTAAGTTCAGAATAAAGACTGGAAGACGTGGTGAAGATCAGATAGAGGAGAGACTGAAGGCTGAGTTCATTCTGTAGAATCTGATTGGTGAAAGCTGAGATGAAATTAATTACTGTCATGCAAAGCGGTGGTCTTATGAAGCTCATGAGTGAAGAAAGTACAAGTCCCACTTCCTACCCAACCTCCAGATCTCTGCACATGTTTTCTAATTCCTATGCCAATCCCCTTTCCTTTTATACTCATCACCCTTAATTCCCTCTTTCTCTCGTTCACAATACATGAGCACATCCAAGAATCTCTACTTTGGAAATTCACTTTAGAAAAATACATTTTTCAGCACCTCCAACATTCCCACCCTAGTCCAAGCAGCCATAATATCCTACCTGAACTATGTGATCACCTTAACTAGTCTCTTTGCTTCTCCACCTTTGTCTCCTTGTTCTGTTCTCTACACAACAGCCAGAATAGTCTTTTAAAAACAGAAGTCACATAATGTCACTCCTTTGCTCAAACAGTGCATTGACAGCTCCCAAGAACGAACTCCCAAGCCCTAATGGAGGTTCCAAGGCTTTCCGTTCTCCGTCCCCTGATGCTTTTCTGATCTCATCTCTTACTACTCCATTCCAGCCTCACTGATCTCCTTGCTATTTCTCGAGCATTTCACGTAAGCTCCTATTTTAAGCCTTTGCAGGCACTATTTCCTCTGCTTAGATAGGTGCTTCTCTAGATACCCACACAGACTATTGTCCAAATTAGCTAAGCAACTGTAACAAAATACAGCAATTTAATTCAAGACTAGAATTTTATTTCTCCCTTATGTAAAGGTGGAGATGGCAGGTCAGCTCTGCCGTCCTCATTATGTTGTATCCTAGATTGGTTCAGTTGTCACCATATCCCAGTTAGCAGGAAAAAAGCATGTGCCTTTGGGGAGATAACCTAAAAGTTGCATACATCACTTCTGCTCACATTCAAATTGGTTCAAACTTAGTTTGCGGCACATGTAGCTGCAAAAAGAGCTGGGAAATGCAATCATTTGCTCAGTAAAAACTCTGAAGGTTCTATCAATAAAAACAGTAAGAGGAAAAGGATGCTGGAGGGTGGCAGCAGTCTCTGTCATAGCCCTCCCCTAATTCAGGATGCTGCTCAGATAATATTCTTATCAGAAAAACCTCCCCTTTTCACCTTTCTGAAAATATCCTTTCACTGTAACTCTCTCTCTTTTTATTCTAGTTTTTTTTTTTTGTTCCTGGTAATATCATCAGTTGATAAAGCATAGCTTTTTTTTGTTTATTCGTTGCTTCCCTTCACAAGAATGTAGACACCAGACACCCTGAATGCAGGGATTTCACTTCATTCACTGCTGTATCCCCAAGTGTCTGCAGCAGTGCTTGATACAATAGGCATTTAAAAATATCTGTTGAACAGGCAGTGCATGGTGGCTCACGCCTGTAGTCCCAGCACCTTGGGAGGCCAAGGAGGGCAGATAACTTGAAGTCAGAAATTCAAGACCAACCTGGCCAATATGGTGAAACCTCGTTTCTAGTAAAAATACAAAAAAAAAAAAAAAAAAAACTAACTGCATGTGGTGGCAGGCCCCTGTAGTCCCAGATATTCAGGAGGCTGAGGGAGGAGAATTGCATGAACCTGGGAGGCAGAGGTTGCAGCGAGCCAAGATCGCGCCGCTGCACTCCAGCCCAAGCAACACAGTGAGACTGTCTTAAAAATAAATAAATAAAAATAAATAAAATAAAAATATTTGTTGAATGAATAAGTGAATATGTGTTGGATCACATTTGGGGTTCAATGAGTATGAAATGGAGTATGGGGGAGACAGGATTTTAATTTATTCTCAAAAACTGGAGGAATACCAATTAAATGTTTCTGTCTTTAGCACATTTCCTTTCATTGGAAATAATTAATGGCCCATTTATTTCTTACAAATATGGAGCAAAAATGCACATATTGGGAAAAATATAACATCATCATCGTACTGAGGCGATTGCAACTTGACTTATTGAAAAGTTCTGCACAGTAATAAAAACTAAGTGCATAGTTCATGAAACTTTGCTCTCATCAAGTTAAAGAGGGGTCTTAGGAAATGTTGGGCTTAAATTGCACTGTCCTTGAATATTCCTGTTGTTTCCTGAAGTTATTTGTGTGTCTTGGTTCCAAATATGTCCCACAGGAGGTAGCAGTGCCTGCCATACTGTCACTCTAAGCTTCACCTAAAGCTGAGGAAGGCCATGGGAGGTGGGCCAGGCCTGGACCAGGGCTCTCCAGATTTCACAATGGTGTCTCACACAGGGTGATATTTAAGACTGGGAAACATAACCAACCATTTGAGTGCCTTGTCTGGGGCATGAAGGAAGCCTATCCAAGCACAGGGGTTAAGCCTACCCAAGAGAAATGGCAACCAACCTCGTGTGAGAAGTTCTCGTCCTGAGACTGGACTCCAAGGGAGGTAGATACCTGGCCATGGTCTTCGGTGGGGTTGGCCTGGTCTCAACATGTGGAAGCCTAATGAAGGTTTCCTTGCAAATCCCTTTGCTCTGAGACTGGATCTAGGTGCATGACTCTTAGGAGCTCCCTTCTGGCAGCAGTGCCTGCTACTCCTTATGCTGGAGGTCTGTTTGTCCCACCACAGCCTGGTCTTGGCTGAGTTGTGAGGACTAAAGGGAGTAACCAGAGTTCCTGCTCAGAGAAACAGGTACAGGGGTACTGGTGCAGCCTGACAAGCCAGATACAGGATGGATCAGAGGATTTGTGGAGCTCCAGAAAGCCGAGGTTCTACAGATACACCTTCCTGCACGATGCCCAGAAACCACCGGAGAGGTGAGACTGGTAGGAAAATTGGCTTCCTGTAGCCCATGAAAGGGAGCTTTATTGTAATAATTTAAATACTAAAAGGAGAATGCTGTTGTTTTTAAGTCACAAGCTGGTGAGATATTTACATATATAAATACTTTAAATTGTGTTACAGTTGCCTACAGTATTTAATACAGTAACTTCATGTGTAGGTTTGTAGCTCTAGGAGGCAGAGGTTGAAGTGAGTCAAAATCACACCACTGCACTCCAGCCTGGGAGACGGAGTGAGACTGTCGAAAGAAAAGAAAGAGAGAGAAAGAAAGAAAGAAGGAAAGAAAGAAAGAAGAAAGAAAGAAAGAAAGAAAGAGAAAGAAAGAAAGGAAGGAAGGAAGGAAGGAAGGAAGGAAGGAAGGAAGGAAGGAAGGAAGGAAGGAAAGAAGGAAAGAAAGAAAGAGAGAGAAAGAAAGAAAGAAACAGAGAAAGAGAGAGAAAGAAAGAAGAAAGAAAGAAAGAAACAGAGAAAGAGAGAAAGAAAGAAAGAAAAGGAAGGAAGGAAAGAGAGAGAGAGGGAGAAGGAAGGAAGGAAGGAAATGCAGTTCTCAATGAAGTGAAGACCAGTCTACATACACACACACACACACACACACACACCCAACCACCCCAAGATATATATACCTGTATGTCCATGTACATGCAAATTTATATCCTAGGTGCAATAGGCTATACCACATGGCCTATGTGTATAGTAGGGCCATACCACCTAGGTTCGTCTAAGTATATACTCCATGATCTTAGTATAATGACAAAATTACCCAATGACGCATTTCCCAGAACGTGTCCCCATCATTAAGTGATGCATGACTATTTTATCCGTTTTGATTATTCAACTAGATGACAAACACCTCTAGAAGATAATTTCTTTTATGTTTCTCACTGTACCTAGACCATTCCAGGCACCTTACAGGACTCCATTAACATATTTTTATTAAATGCTTGAAGAAAAGGCTGGGAATCACTGACCTATAGATAATTCTGATAGCAAAGTGTCCTTCTTCCCAATTACATGAAGAGTCTGTGTTAGTCTCCTAATGACAATGCAACAAATTCTCACAAACTTGGCGGCTTGAAAGCAACAGAAATGTATTATCTCCCAGTTCTAGAGGCAGAAATCTGAAATCACAGGGGCTGAAATAAAGGTGTCAAGGGCCTCATTCCCTCTGGAAGCTCCAGAGGAGAATTCATTCCTTGCCTCTTTCAGTTTCTAGTTGCTGTGGGCATCCCCTGGCCTGGGGCTGCATCTCACCGATCTCTGCTTCGGTGGTCGTGTCTTCTCCTTGTCAGTGTGTCAAATCTCCCTCTACCTCTATCTTATAAAGACACTGTTGATTAAATTTAGGGCCCTCCTGGATAATCCAGGATAATCTCCCCACCTCAAAATCCTTTATTTAATCACATCTGCCAAGATCCTTTTGCCTCCAGGTAAGGTAACATTTGCAGGTTTAGGAATTAGAACCTGACATATTATTCAGTCTACTACAAGTTATAATTTAAATAACATTTTTAAAGTTTGGCCAAATAAACATAATACCAATAGAAAAAGATGTAGAACTAGATATAAAGAAATGCAGTTCTTGGTTGGGCATGGTGGCTCACACCTATAATCCTAGTACTTTGGGAGGCCGATCCGTGTGGATCACTTGAGATTAGGAGTTCAAAATCAGCCTGGCCAACATGGTGAAACTCCATCTCTACTAAAAATACAACAAATTAGCTAGGAATGGTGGTGCACACCAGTAATCCCAGCTGCTTGAGATGCTGAGGCAGGAGAATCGTTTGAACCCAGGAGGCAGAGGTTGAAGTGAGCCAAGATTGCGCCACTGCACTGCAGCCTGGGAGATTAAGCAAGACTCTGTCTCAAAAAAAAAGCAAGCAAGCAAGCAAGAAAAAAAAAATGCAGTTCTCTTTGAAGTAATGACTAGTCTACACACACATATGCCAACATATATATACCTGTATGTCCATGCACATGCAAATTTGTGTATCAGCAAAAACAGTTCCTATTGCATAGACCTATTGCATTGTTTTACTACAGACCAAGGTCTTATTTGTGAAAAAAAAAGCAAAACAGAAATAAAAGGTATATCTCTGGGCTTTTAATTGAGACTACCAAAATGATAAAAAGAAAGGCCAGATTCTACAAAAAAGGAGATTTGTTTATAACAAGTATTTCAAAACTTTACCAAATAAAATTAATAATTTTTAAGGTTAATATGGGTTAAAGAATTATTTGGACAAGTAGCCTGATAAGACATAATTAAATTTGCAAATGTTTCTATCAAATTATGATTTCACTTCACTACTTCCTTCTAAATCTCAGGAGGAATTAAGAAACAATGTGAGATCTAATTACAATGCCCAATACTTGTATAACAATTTATGGTTTACAAAGCTCTTGAAATACCTGTTCTCATTTGATTCTCACCACAATTTGGTTAAATAGGCAGAGTGGATATTATTACTCCCAGTTTTCAGATGAACAGATTGGTTTAGAGTGAATCACTTGCTCAAAAAAACCTAGCTAATAATTGTCAGGTGTTAACAACAACTCAGGCTTCCTAATTCTCAATTCAGCACACTCTCAAGAATAACAGTAATGCATTTAATTGTTAATTGAGAAATTAGTAAATTGACATCTAAGATAGACAGTTCTGGCTTATGAGCTGCTTGTCCTGCTGGATCCCTGGCAGCCACTGACTCAACCAATCTGGCTCCTCCATGTTTGTCTGGGTCTACCTCTGAACTGGCCCTAAACTTAATCCAGATCTGAGGATATTGCTAACATATAAAAATATTGGCAGCAAGGTCAACAATCTGGTTCTTATTTTGGTTCTGTAGCTTGGTTTAATGAGCAAATCTTGGAACCTAACTTTCAATTAATCAAATGGTATTATTGATCCCAAAATATGTGTAAGACACTGCGTCAGGTACTGTGAGGAACCTCAGAAGAGCATTCATCATTCACTCACTCATCTACCTGTCCGTCCATCCATCCGTCCATTCATTTACCCTCTTATTATTAACTGATTATCTACTACGGCCAGGCACTAGAATCAAAGATGAACAAAATGTAGTTGCTATTACCAAGTCTCTCACAGTTCAGTGAGAGGGAGACACATATTAACAGATCAGTACAAATAAGATAAATTAAATCCAACACTGGAGTTATATTCAGAGTATTCTTGAGGTCTTGAAAGCATTCCTGGAAGTATATCTAATATGCACCCTTTAAGTACAAGTGAAGTTAGCGGCGGGAGGAAGAGTAAGTGGTGGGGAGGAGGGCGGAGCAGAAGACACAGAAACAAAGGCTCAGAGCCAAGAGACAGCATGGTGTGCATTAGCTGTGCATCTGGATCAAGATACCTAAAACCTAGAAACCTATCTTTCATCCTACTTCCACTGCAGGCTCCCCAGTGAGTGCCGCAGTCTCAAAAGGCACACTGGGCAAGGCCATTTTATTAGTAGCAGGGTCTACTACAGTAGTGCTTTAAGCTGATGAGCTGTGTGGAATCATGCACGTGAGTTTACAGCCCTGCTTTAAGTGGAGGTGAGGAAAGGGAGAATCTGGTTTCTCATATTCCAGGGTGGAACGTGAGCCCAGGCTGGAATATGAGCCTAAGGGTGACTGGGTGATTCAAGAGCATCAACAAAATTCCAAAGGAAGAATCCATGGCTAAGGGGAAGATCCAGAAATATCCTTCAGGAGGGCACAATAATTTTTAATGTGCAACATTTCACCCTCTAACTCAGCATCCTGGTTGCTTGTCCCAGACCCTTCCTCTCCCTGCTGGGAAGAGGCTGTGGATGGAGGAAAGTATGGCCCCTAGTGGCTGGAGTGCGACTCTAATTGATATGGGGGTCTGGCCTTTGGGGGACAAGACCTTACTGTATTTACAGGGCCTAGAATGGGAAAAACGCTGTGGTAGGCAGTGAGCCTGGAGGGGGAGGGAGGGGTGAGATCGGGCCTTCAATACTGTTTTAAGTAGTCTAGGGCAGTGCTTCCCCAAAGAAATAAAACGCAAGCCACACATGTGCTTTACAATTTCGCAATAGAGACATTTAAAAAAACAGCAAATTACCAAAAAGGTAAAATTAATTTTAATAATGTATTTTAATACACTACATATATCCCAAAGTTTACCTGTTCAACACATAATATGTATTATAAATAATTGGTGATAGATTTTACAAACCTTTATTACACTAAGTGTTCAAAATCTGAGTACCCTTCCAGCACATCTGAGTTCTGACTGGCCACATTTCAAGTACTCAATAGTCACATGCAGCTAGTGGCTACCCTATTGGACAGCATAGATCTAGAATTTTTCGAGTGTACATGGAATCATGGAAGGGTTTTAGGCATGGCAGTGGAAGACCAGATGTGTATTCCACACACATCACTATGGTGGATTTGAGAAAGGTAGACTTCCTGGAGGCAGGAAGATGAGGAAGGAAATGATGACATGAAAGTGTAGGTGAGGGGTGCCCAGGGTCTGAATCGGGAGGTAGGAAGCTGATAGTGAGTGTAAGAGGTGAGTATAAGTTAGAAAAACAGAAACTACCCTGGGTGTTTCAAAGAGAGGAAAATTAATGTGGTGAATTGCTCATCTAGTGATGAAACTGATAAAAAGCCAAAGGGAGAGAAATACAGTCATCTGGAGGATAGCAAAAACAGGAAGCACTGCTGTCCCTAAACTGGAAGGGAAAGGGAAGAAGTAGAGTCACAGGAGCCAGAGGCTGGGGCTGGCTGGTATGAGCTACAACTATGGCGGGGTGGCTGGCATGAGGAAAGAAGAACAGTCCTGGGGAAGACGCCATCAGAGGCAGAGAAGGGAAGGAGAAATACCCTGGCCTTCCTCCTCCTCCCACCTTCGAGCCTCCCAACAGTGCTTCCCATTGCCAAACCTACCTAGAAGGCAGTTGACAAGGGAAATGTACCTTCCTACAATGCAGGGGGAGTCGCTCTGAGGGTAAACAGGCAAGCGACAAGTGTACAGAGACAAATAATTAAAGCTTTTAGGAGGCAAGTTGACATAAGTTGAAGACTGATGTTAACAAAGAAAGGAGTCAAAGGTGACCCCTGGGGCTTCCCAGACATAGCATTTCCAAGCCAGCCTGATCTGCCCATCCATTTCTTCCCTTAGGGTGTGTCCTTTCCCAGGATGACTTGTCATCCCTTGTGTGAACAACGTATGGAAACTGACCGGATTCAAGACATGTCTAACACCCAGCAGGGCTCACACTAGTGATCCCACTACACTAGCTTTGGTGACAAGGTGGATGGGGTGCTGCAATAAGAGACCAGGAGGAGGAGCAGATCTGGGGATAAGACTGAGGGTTTAGTGTTAGAAATATTGAACTGAGGCACTCAGAGAACACCAAGAAAAGACGGCTAGCAGATATTTGAGCTGAAATTCCAGGGAGAGGTCACAGCTGAATAGATAACTTAGGAGTTCTTAGCATCCAAGAGTAGCCAAAACATAAATATGATGAGATTACCCAGAGAGAACATGTAGAATTAAAAGAGATGAAAATGAAGAAGAAAGCCTAGGAACAGCAAAACACACGAGTGCCAACAGCAGAGGTGTTTCTGGTCAAGCGGGGTGGAGAGAGAAAGAAGACAACCAGGAGGGTGCCAGGCTCTCTGAAGCCCAGGAGTGGACTCTTCAGTGAGTCTTAGAAAAGAACTCCCTAATTTATTCATTTAACCAGTACTCTGGACACAGCAGTAAACAACACAAAAATCCCTGCCCAGATATGATTTACATGCTCACGTCACTGCAGCAAAGAGTTCCATATAAATAAAGAAGGAATAGGGTTCATGTGATTGAAAATCAGAACAATTTTAGTGAAAAACGAGTACAATTATAACAGCGATAAGCTCAGAAAACAGATCACTATGCGCCGAGCATATGATGGGCAAAGGAGTAGAGATGCTGGGTGTAAACAAATCTTTTGAGAAGCTGTATAAAAAGGAAGGAGGAGTGGAGCATACAACAGTGGTAGCAGAGGTTCAAATGAATGTTCGTTTTCTTTGGCTAAGAGAGCCTTGCTAATACTCTTGCATGAATACATGGTCTAGCCATTAGGCAAAAGGAGTCAGGAAAGATGAGGAAGCTGAAGACTTGAAGAGAACATACTTGATGAAGCCAGATTCTGATGCAAATAGGAGGTGAGATCCTCAGAGTCTTGTAAATTAAGAACAGCTGGCCAGGTGTGGCGGCCTAGCACTTTGGGAGGCTGAGGCGGGTGGATCCCTTGGGCCCAGGAGTTCAAGACCAGCCAGGGCAACATGGCGAAATCCCATCTCTACTGAAAACACACATAATTAGCTGGACATGGTGGTGCAAGCCTGTAGTTCCAGCTACTTGGGAAGCTGATATGGGAGAATCACCTGAGCCCAGGAAATAGAGGCTGCAGTGAGCCATGATTGTGCCACTGCACTCCAGCCTGGCAGATAAGAATGAGACCCTGTCTCAAAAAAAAGAATAGCTGAATGAGTACGCATTTAGGAGCAATTTTTTCTTTTACTCTTCTTTCTAGTGACCACCAAAATAACATACAAATTCAAAACCAACCTAAGGGTAGGACATGTGCTTCACTCAGGGTGTTCTATAAGGGGAGAAAGAGAGAAGCCTTTTCCCCTCCTCCTTCACTCCTGCATTCTCCACCTGGTCTTGCCACCGTAATACCTTAGCAGCTAAAACAGGACCCAGCATGACTTCCCCAGCCACGACTCTCCAGAGGCCCTGATATGCAAAATGTCTTAGGCAGCAGAAGTGCTCAGAATTCTGGAAACAGCCAGTCCTGGGGCGGAGGGCAGTTTACAGCTAGGGATGTGGGGGACCAGGCAGATCTGGCCACCACTGAGAGTAGAAGAGACACTCATATGAGTGTTCCAACCTGGGCTGCTCAGAGGGCTGTGGACAAAGACCAGTTCCCAGGTGCTAGGACATCCTTCCCTAAAGGAGAGACCTCAGACTAGTGTGGGAAGATGTACAGGGAACACAAAGAAAGTGTAGGTTAATCTCCCATTTCAGCTCCTCTGCCCACTCCACTCCCTTGTCTCACTACATCTTTCTACATGAAGATAGAACTGATTTTAAAGAACTGATACAGGGTGAGTTTATCTTTAATGACTGGACTGAAAGCCCTTCCAAGCCAGGCCCGGCCTGGGCCATGCCCTAGGTCCTCCCTAATTGGACCACAGGGAGCCTCTCTTGCTGGCTTTTCTGGAACCAACACAGTAGCGTGTGCTCGCTCCATGCAAGGTCATTGTCACACATGCTCACTGAGTTCTCCAGGACACATCTACACAATGATTTCCTTCCAGATAGAGTCGTCAAAACAAGCCCCACCTTCCTGTGATGTCAGCTTCTTCCCACACACCTGTGGTCACAGGCCAAGTCCTAAAACTATGATAATTTAAAAGAATATACAGAAGTAATAACAAAAAAATCTCTAAAGGGCCAATTAAGGAGAAAAGCTAGTGGTGCATGTATATGTATGTATCTGCATCTATATCTGTACATATGCATATATATATACACACACAGATATACTCACAAATATGCATATCCTAAATAATAAATGTATACCAACAATAATTTCGATCAGAAATTATTTCAGAAAATAATTTCATTCAAGTGCTTACCTACATAAAACAGAATAGAAAATGGTAGTTTGGGCTTTAAAAAATTACTTATAATGCAGTTTGTTTACAATTATAAAACAACCAGATGGAAAGCAGTCTGGGGAAAAAATCTGTTTCATCACTGGAGTGAACAAACACAATTAGAATGCTAAAAACAATAAGTCTCATGAAAATGAACAGAGCAAGGACTTTTTTCTTGAATGGTGCTCGGATGAATTATGGCCACCTAAACTCCAGTCATCTCTTGACACTTGATAACCCCTGTGGCATCAGCTGCAGGCAAAAGAAGAGCCGGCTAATCTGAAATCAATCATTAATACTCATTTTTTTTCTCTTGCTACCATTGTAGCAACTGTGGTCTGTCATCTTTGCCTTCCATGCGGCATTGCATTTCTTGTGAAGAAAGCAAGATTGGCAAGCTTCCATTTCCCTCCCTCCCTCACTCATTCATTTTCCTCTTAGAAGAAAAAAAAAAACAACCAAGTTCTCTTCAAGTGACTTTTGCGTAACTTGAGCTAAGACAATTAGAAATCCATTTATTATTAATGTGCATTTTTTGACGTGAAGATTTTAAGTAAAAGAGCCCTTTTTATTGATTGTGATACAAGTACTGAGAGTATCTAAAAAGAAAACCATAGAATAATTTGTGCCATCAACTTCAGTGAAAATGTCTAGACATACGGCACACAGGAAAAATGCTGAGCAAAAATGTAGTCATTGTCGGTTACAATACAGTAGTACATTTCCATGTTGTTCCTTATCACGACAGCACGTGGTAAACTTCCTAGCCATGTTCCTGCTCTGAGAATGGAAAGACAAGTTACAGCGTATACAAGTGAAGTGTTAAGAGCATTTTAAAGCCAAGGGGCAAATCACATTAGAT
This sequence comes from Cacajao melanocephalus, assembly GCA_963573385.1. Classification (NCBI taxonomy): domain Eukaryota; kingdom Metazoa; phylum Chordata; class Mammalia; order Primates; family Pitheciidae; genus Cacajao; species Cacajao melanocephalus. Next base: position 14,062 of record CAUYLG010027203.1, read on the forward strand.
TATTTCATTATCCTGTTTTTTTTCTCTTTACCAACTTCCAATTATAATATTTGGACATTTTTTCTTTTTTAACTGAGTCATATTTTTATTAATATAATCAAGTTCACTTTTTTCTTTTTTCGAGATGGAGTCTTGCTCTGTTGCCTAGGCTAGAGTGCAGTGGTGCGATCTCGGCTCACTGCAACCTCCGCTTCCCAGGTTCAAGTGATTCTCCTGTCTTAGACTCCCAAGTAGCTGGGACTACAGGTGCCCACCACAACAGCCGGCTCTTTTTTTCTTTTCTTTTTTTTTTTTTTTTTAGTAGAGACATGGTTTCGGCCATGTTGACCAGGCTGACCCCGAACTCCTGGCCTCAAGTGATCCACCTGCCTCACCCTTCCAAAGCGCTGGGATTACAGATGTGAGCCACCACACCCGGCCCAAGTTCACTTTTAATAAGTGTATTTTTAATGGAAAAATATCCACTATCTTGACATATTCACATAACCATATTAAACATTTCTATTTTTCACATTATTTTTTCATTTGCATAGATTTCTAGCAGCTGTTACTAAAATATATTATTTTTATTGTTTTTTATACTTGATGTTAGCTCCCTGATATTTTTCTTATGTTTCCATGTAATATTTTTAATAATCATTTTAAATGACTGTATAATATGCTGTCTAGTATATATATGTGTGTATATATACTTATATATAATTTTTTAACTATAATCATTTGTTAAATATTTAGATTGTCTTCAGGTTTTTTCTACTATAAGTAATGCCATGACAAACATCTACAGTCTACTTTTTTCATATTTCAGATTATTTTCTATTATTTTATTTTCATATTTTTAGACTACCAGAATTAGAAGTACGGAGTTACATTGAATAAATCTTTATTGTAATTGATACATTTTCCTTTATTTATTTATTTTTTTTGAGACAAAGTCTCGCTCTGTTGCTCAGGCTACAGTGTAGTGGTGTGATCTCGGCTCACTGCAACCTCCATCTCCCAGGTTCAAGTGATTCTCCTGCCTCAGCTCCTGTGTAGCTGGGATTACAGGCGCCTGCCACCATACCCGGTTAATTTTTGTATTTTTAGTAGGGACAGAGTTTCACCACATTGGCCAGGCTGGTTTCGAACTCCTGACCTCATGTGATCTGCCCGCCTCAGCTTCCCAAAGCGCTAGGATTACAGGCCTGAGCCACCGCACCTGGCCGATATATTTTACTTTAATCATTTTCTCTGCTAGGTATTATTTCTAACGGAAAGCATCTGTGGGCCCATTGCAAAGCCTTCTAACTGGTTTCTTTTCTCCTTTCTTTCACCTTAAATCACCAACACATCATACTTAGAATAATCTATGTAAAACTCTACTTTCATAGAGTTTTTCCTGACACTACCACCAGAATTTCTCTTTTAAAATGCAAAACTCATGCAATCAATTCTTAGTGTTTGCGGATTTTGTATTTATGATTTTGCCTACTCACTAAAATTTATTTGTAACTTAATATCCTACTCACTGTACCTTCATGGCCACTCTCAGATGTGTAGAGAGATGAAAATTTCAAGTCACCTGATAGCACGTTTTCCACTGAGATTCAACAAGGTGAAACTCTCCTTTTGTTTCATGCTTTCTCGTACTATAAACAAGTGTCCTTTGCATAGTCTACTTAATATCACGTTTTTTGGTTTTTTCAGCATAGGACTGAAGTGGCGTCTAGTGTTCCTAGTGCAAGAAAGCTGTAATGGGCCTTACAGAGAAAATAATGTGTTAGATAAGCTGCTTTCAAGTGTCAGTTACAGTGCTGTTGGTCTTGGGTTCAATGTTAATGAATCAACAGTGTATATGAAATAAAGTATCTTCAAATAAAAATACACTTAAAATAAGATTACACATTGATCAATTGTTGAAAATGTTGGCTGGCATGGTGGCTTACGCCTGTAATCCCAGCACTTTGAAAGGCTGAAGTGGGAGAATTGCTTGACCCAGGAGTTCAAGACCAGCCTGGGCAACATAGGGAAATGCCATCTCTACAAAAACATTTGTTTTAAATTAGCCGGGTGTGGTGGTGTAAGCTTGTAGTCCCAGCTACTCTGGAGGCTGAGGTGGGAGAAGCACTTGAGCCTGGGAGGTTGAGGCTGCAGTGAGCAGTGGTCACAGCACTGCACTCCAGCCTGGGAGACAGTGTGAGACCTTGTTTTTTTGTTTGTTTGTTTGTTTTTTTAATAAAAAAGGAATAAAGAAAATATTGCGATCAGAGGCTCTAGGAAGCTTACCATGAATAAGAATCAACTGTATTTGCATATGTTGCTTAAAAGCATTTTTAAACCCTTCGTTAACAGAGCAAAGTTTATATTCCCAAGGCTGCCATTGAAAGTCTACACCTTTATGCCCTGAACTAATTTTCTAACCTTATCTTTGACTAATCCCTAGTGTAAACTTTTGTTGCTGAGAAAGATTCATAGCTGTTGAAATGATCACCTTCGGTTTGGCCAAGAAAAACCTATCTGATGGGACAAACAAATTCTGCTTCAAGATAAAATTCTATAGCAAAAAGACTCATTTCTCAGACACCTAGAAAAGGGTGTTTGTCATTTTACTTCTCTTGGCAGCATGCTCTCAAGATCCATTGTTTCTAGAAAACTGTTTTGTTGTTACCATGTTACTGACTTCATCCACAGTCTTACAGCCAAGTCGGGCTATATTTATTCCAATCAATGTGAGCTCCTGGCTCCAGAGAGCATGCTGATGTTAACCCTGGCATTCTCTTAAAGTATATTCAGTCCCGTAGCCAAAAGCTATTCCAGAAACCATAAACAAATAAGGTACAGACATTTTTAATCGGTTACAGGAGTTTTTGGCAATAAGAATTTCGGATCATTGGATTTGGACCTGGATTCAACTTCAGGTAGATTTCTTGCTGTAAACAAACATCTACAATCTACTTTTTTCATATTTCAGATTATTTCCTATTATTTTATTTCCATATTTTCAGACTACCAGAATTAGGATTATAGAGTTACATTGGATAAATGTTTATTGTAATTGATACATTCTCCATCACTCCAAACCATCCAGAGTCTAGTATTTCTTTATAGCCTGTGTGACAGCCTTGTGGGAAATAAAAAGGGTGTAGCTCCCAAATTCACCTTTCTGCGGAGGGCAACACAGAGGTAGCACTAGTGGAGTAGCTTAGCGGTCAGTGGCCAACAGCAATGCAACAGGTACCAGGAGGAATGAGAGTGGCAAGAGACACGGCTGCAATGTGGAACAGGCTCAGGAGGCAGGAATTTCCCCAAATACTCTTTCAAAGGAGTCTGAGATCTGGGCTGCACACCATGTGTGGACAAGTTACTCCAGCAGATTCCCCCCTGCCTATGGAACTAATTCCAAATTCTTCAACTTTGAAAATCATAAACTGATGCCAAACCCCCTTGCCACATCATCTCCTCCCACCCTACTCCAACCATATGCCCCCTGTAACCCAACCCCTTTCTGCTCTCCAGGCACCTCACTTCCCTGCCAGCCTCAGCTCCCCTCCCCACACTGTGTAGGCTGCCCTCTTTAGTTCTGAATGGATTTCACCCTCTCACCTATCATCTCCTCTGAGCAGCGCTCCCAGCCTGCTCAAGCCAATGTGGAGTTGCTCCCTCCTTCCTGTGTGCTCCAGTGCACTTCCAAAGCTACTCGTATTGGAGGACAATGATTCATTGTCACAGCTGCCTCCTCAACTGGGCTGCTGAACTTACAGACAGCAGAGACTGAGTCTTTCTCCTATTTGTGTCTCGGACGTCAGACCGGTGCCTGGCATGTGTAGGTGCACAGTGAATCCTGATGGCTACACGAATGAATACAGGAATACATTTTTGAAATGTTAATTTGTTAATGTATTTTGGTTCCAAAAATTTCCTGGCTCTTGGTTGTCCTATAGCTTCTGGTTAACAGCAAAGCTTGGCTGGCTTGGATGGTGAGTTCCTTCCAAAGTTAGAAGAGATACCTCGGCGGAATGACTTGCTATTCTGGGGAAGAAGAACCAGGCAGAAGAGAAGGTACAAACAGACACTGAGAGGAAATGGAAGGGACGTCCCCATCCAGCCCAGGGCATAGTGGGAAGGAGAAAAAAAATGGAGGTCTGGAGAGCAAACAGGCAAAGAGGTTCTGACTTCTCATAAAAAGTGGGTGCTGCGAGGTGCAGGGAAGCTGAAAGACAGGGATGCTGTGCTGCACCCCCTGGTTAGAACTCTGGAAGCAGACATAAGGGGTAGTCACAAGCAAACAGCTGGCACCTGCACTAAGAGAAAGTCACACTGGTGCCGCAGAAGCCCCTCTTCTCTTCTGTGGTGTGGAAAGGGCCCAGAAAGACTTGCAAGCTTCTTGGTGTGCAGCAAGTAGCCAAAGGGAACTGCCATGATGCTTGTAGAAGAAACAGTGAGGGGACTGCTACGCCAAGGCTGTTGTTTGGACAATTCAAGCCAAAGGCCAGATGCAGAAACCCTCCAGGACTTCGAGGGATTCACAGTTCCAGTAAGAGCAGAGGCCCTGTCTACAAGGGAGGACCAGGGTTATGCCAAGAGAACAGGCCTCGAACCACCAGCCTCAGGCTTCAGCTCCAGATCCTGGCAGAGTTGCCCAGTGACCAGGAGAACAAGGGAAATCTCTATGGGGACCAGAGGGCCATGAGATCTCTGTGGTCCTCTTACAGAAAGGAACCTCCACAAAGTCATAACAATATCTATATCCATATCCATACCCATAGTCACTATCTCGGGAAGAACAGGGCTTGAAGGAGAAATCTAAAAGATGTAAAATTTACCTTGTAAAAGAACCGGTCAAGTCAAAAGCAACCAGGATAGAGATTGAACTGGCCAGTTAGGGGTTCCCATCTCACCCTTATCCAAGGGGGAGAGAACTTCAGAGGAAGATTTGTCCGGCTAAACAGAGAACTATATTTTGAGAGCTACATGAATTGCCATATGTTAATTTTTCAACTCTATTAAAAATGAAAGAAAAAAGACAAAAGAGAAAGGGCCAGGTCAATACATATTTAATGAAAAGAAGCACCCCACAGGGATACAGTGATGGTGGCCTGGGGACTCCTGTGCCATTTTGCCCAGTAATCTGCCTCCCATGTATGTTTTTAGACCTTCCTCTTTTGTCAGAGATCTATGGTCCCTCAAAACCCCGAGAAGAGAGAAACCAAGCAACACACGCCCTGAGTCTTGGCTTCAAAAGTCAGCTGCTGCTCCAGCTGCTGCTGCTGCGCCTGTCAGATAGGATTTGCCTCTTGGCTGGCCCTTGCTGAAAGGCTTAGAAATGTGTGTGTGTGTGTGTGTGTGCATGTGTGTGTATGTGTGTGTATGTGTATATGTGTGTGTGTCTGTGTGTATGTGTATGTGTGTGAGTGTGTGTGTGTGTGTTTGTGTATGTGTGTGTGTGTGTGTGTGTGTGTGTGTGTGTGTCTTTTCTTCATCTTTGAGTCTAGAGCCTTAGGGCATCACAGTCTGACACTCGTGACCTGCCCACAGCCACCCGCCTTGTTGCTAGCGGACAGGGACTGAACTAGCCTCCTGAATGACACTTTGAGCTCTTGGGTCTAGCAGGGCAGGCCCTGCTTCCTGGTCCATACCTTTGCCTCTGCTGGACTCCCTGACAGAAACTCTGGATGGGTGCAAAAACCCAGGCGCGTCACTTTTTTTCTACTATGGCTTCTCTCCCTGAATTCTGAGTCTGGCTCCAATAGACCTTAAAATCTGTGTTAGAAACTCCAACACTGGCTTCTCCACTGTAAGGAAGAACACTGCCTACTTCATTTGCCTATGAAGTCTCCCAGCTATTTACCTGGTAACTGGTGACTTCCTTCTATCCACCTCCACCCTGCCCCCACCAAACTCCCCAGCTTCCTCCGCTTCTCCCTGGCCCTGCGTGGCCTCATTTAGGAAGTGCCTTGTGTTCCTCTCAACCATTTTTATTCTTGCAACATTCTGAAAATTCACATGGTGATTTATTTAGCTATAGCTAGTTACCACATATTCATATATTCAGTCACTGTGAAGGGTATAACATGCATTAATTCATTTAATCCTTCAAGAATCCTAAGATGAAACAAATGGGGAAACTCATGGGTAGAAGGGTTAAGAGTTCTGCCCAAAGCCACAACTTAAAGGAGAACTCAAAGTACCAGGGGTATACAGGCAATCAGAAATGCTGAAATGAATTTACACATAAGTGTAAAACTAGCAAAACTGGTCAAAATCAACAGGGCAATAAGCAATGGCATTCCACTGGACACGGTTCATTTGCATTTCTATGGACAATGATCATTTGCATTATAGATTTTCTGCATTTACAGTATAAAAGAACTCAAGGCTGGAGCCAGGGCTCACAACAGTAATCCCACCACTGTGGGCGGCCAAGGCGGGAGGATCAGTTGCGGCCAGGAGTTGAGGGTTGCATTGAGCTGTGATCACACTACTGCACTCCAGCCTGGGCAACAGATCAAGGTCCTGTCTCTAAAAAAATAAAATAACATAAAATAATTCAAAGACAATGAAAAGTAGAGATAATCTGGAACAGTGTGCTACATAAGATACCCACTAGTTATTTTTACGCATTTTAAGGTCTTTTACTATTTTTCTTGACATCATGTATATCTTAATGCAAATACTCTCCATCCATACACACACACAGAAATGTGTCTAGATTCAAGTTGTGGAGAAACATTTCCTCTTCAGAATGAATATAATAGAAATGCCTGGACACTCTCTAAATAGTACCTATTAGGGAGAAGTATTCTACAACCATGTGTTATTCCCAAAGGACTCTTCCCAAATCATAGGTTATTACAATTTTTTTTTCAAAGTCATGTTATGAACAGATTGTACTGGAATAGTCATCGCTTAGCTTTAATGCCTATCAGAGCTCATAGGAAGTCTTAAAACCCTTATTAAATATTTTGACTAGAAACATACCTTCCTTTGCTCTAACAGAACAAAACAAATGTTTACTAAAAGTACTTCCTAAAGGAGGATATGATTCTATCTCTAAGAAACCACCAAGTTCTATCTTCCCTAAACACTTGTTTCCTGCTTTGAGGATTTAGGCTCTTTGGTCACTCTCTCCACCTGAGTGTTCATTGTTTACTGTTAATTTTCTGACTCCCACGTAAATTTCATGAAAGCAGATGCCAGAATGTGAAGATCAAATTAACATTTGTTGAGTGAATGACTCACTAAAGTGAGGACTTCAAGGGTTTTTTCTAGGACAGAGCATAGAGGTATTAGTTTGGATTGATCCAGCAGCATCTGTCACTTTGTTTCTGTTGTGACAAAGACAAGCTCTGGGGTGGTGACTGGCCAGGGGCAGCATGAAATCATTAGGCCAAACTGAAGTCCCCACCTTGGCTGCACTGGCATGGCTCAGACCAGCAGAGTCTCTGCTTGGAGAAGGAAAGCTTGTTAGGGGCCATCAGGCAGAACTAACTGGGTAGGAACATAGGAGGTGGGCAGAGAGCAGCACAGAAATATCCAGCAGGAAGCGCCCATCCTGGCAAGTGGCAGAGATCTACACTCTAAGCAGCGTGGGCTGGCCCAGGGCGGGTGGGGAGGGCTCTGCGTCAGGGAGGGAATTCACCACAGCCACATGGCTGACAGCAGGCAACCTACCGCCACCACACTGAGCATGCCAAAGCTTTCCCAAGGCCAAAATAAACAGCTGGGGAAAATGATTCTCCAGCAGATCTGGAATTAACTGTACTTCTAGAGACACTTACGGAGGTCTCGCTCACGGTAAGTGCCAAAAATCAGCATATACACATCCCTGTATTCTGGTCTTCCTTTCATTTCTGATTTTGCAAATTCACATTGGATATAATTTTTTAAAGGATTTTTAAGTAGATAGAATTAAATAAGCACAATTTTAATATTTTTCATCCTGACTTCCCTGTACCCAAACAGCAAACGTAGCAACATGTTAGAGGAAAATATTAAATGGCACTCACCATTTATGTCATTCATGAAAGCTATCCTTCGGAGAAACTGGATGAATGAGAATAACCTGCCACGGGAAATGTGCTTATAAAGACTTGAGATTGCTGCTAACGGGCGAAATACCTTTGACTTTGAGGACAGTGTAGGCAGAGGCCAATTATTTCCAAGTGTGAGAACAGTGTGACATTAAGTTTCAGAAAGGGCAATTGTTGGTTAGGCTTCAACCTCATAAAAATAGCATACTCACTGGCCTGGTCTCATGGCTGTGGACGTATGGAGCATAAATGAACTAATGTAGCACATTAGAAAAAAAGGTGTTTATTGGCTGTTTCGGTGTGATGGAATCACTAAATTGTAAGAGGGAATATGTTCTCAAGAGAGGAAATATCCAGATATGCAAGGCCCTGGATCAGGATGTGAAGAATGCGTCACATTGACACATTTGCTGAATAAAAGAAAGTCTCAGGGCAGATTATTTAAATAAAGCGACAGTAAATAATTTCCTAAAATTATTGAGAATTCTTTCTCTTTCTTTAGTAAATGCCCACCTAGCGGATCACCTGAGGTCAAGAGTTCAAGACCAGCCTGGCTAACATGGTGAAACCTCGTTTCTACTAAAAATACAATAAATTAGCTGGGCATGGTGGTGCACGTCTGTAATCCAAGCTACTCAGGTGGCTGAGGCAGGAGAATTGCTTGAACCTGGAAGGCAGAGGTTGCAGTAAGCCAAGATGGCACCATTGCACTCCAGCTTGGGCACCAAGAGAAAAACTCCATCTCAAAAAAAAAAAGTAAATGCCCACCTATAAATTCCCTTTGCTCACTATCTATGCACATTATTCTTAAAAACAAAATTTTTTTTTTGAGATGGAGTCTTGCTCTGTCACCCAGGCTGTAGCGCAGTAGCCAATCTCTGCTCACTGCAACCTCTGCCTCCTGGTTCAAACCATTCTCCTGCCTCAGGCTCCCAAGTAACTGGGATTACAGGTACACACCACCACACCTGGCTAATTTTTGTATTTTTAGTAGAAACCAGCCAGGCTGGTGTCAAACTCCTGACCTCAGGTGATCAACCTGCCTCGGCCTCCCAAAGTGCTGAGATTATAGGCGTGAGCCACCGCCCTCAGCCCACATTATACTTTTTATTCAAATGGATACTAATGACATATTCTAAGATAATGTTCTCTTAGTTAACCATAAAGCTTCAGAACAAGGGCCTATTTTTCAGCCTCAGAAAGTTTCTAATCATGCCCTCAGATATTACTGCAAGGAAAGAGATCGGCTCCAAAATCACATAAAGGTGACAGCTTCTCCAAACTCCCTAGTCTCACGCTGTCCTTAGATCCAAGGCAGCCACTCCACTTCAGCCCTTTTTAAGCATGACCACATCTGTCCTGCTTACTCAGATCTCAGATCTGACTGCAGCTCTCTGCCCTGTACATTCTCCTGTTCACTCATGATTATCATATCTGCACTATATCACCCTCATTGGGAAATGTATTTGTTCATTTAACAATGATGTGTCAAGAGCCTACTCTGTGCCTGACACTCTTCTTACAATACACTAGTGAACAAACAGACAAAAGTCCCTGGGGCCATGGTGCACAAGGAGGGATATAATAAACAATAGATATAACATGTTAGGTGGGAAGGAGATGAGTGCTCTGGAAAAATGGAGCGCACTAGGCGGGATCCGGGAGCTGGGGGTGAGTTGCTGTCAGTGGCGTGCAGCAGCTGGCTGTCTGATTGCGGCATCTTTTCCCAACTCCGTGTTCAGCAACGTCAATTTGATGGTATCACGTTGGTAGCTTGAAATCACTGAATATTTGCAATATAGATGTTGGCAGATGCATGTAGGGGTGGTGGCTCACACCTGTAATCCCAACATTTTGGGAGGCTGAGGCTGGCGGGTCGCTTGAGCTTAGGAATTCAAGACCAGCCTAGGAAACATGGCAAAACCCCATCTTTACCAAAAACACAAAAAAATTAGCTAGGCGTGGTGACACATGCCTGTAGTCCCAGCTACTCTGGAGGCTAAGGTGGGAGGATCTCCTGAGGGTGGGAGGATCTCCTGAGGCTGGGAGGCAGAGGTTGCAGTAAGCCGAGATTGCGCCACTGCACTCTAGCCTAGGTGACAGAGTGGCTCTGTCTGAAAAAAAGAAAGAAAGAAAGAAATTTGCAAATGCTACAAAGTTCAGTTTGTTTTTTCTCTAGATAGGCCGCTGATAATAATTTACCAGCATGCTACTGGTGTGATTTCAGATCAAACATTGACATTTGAGCAAAGACATAACTGGGGTGAAGGTTGGCCTTGTGGGGTCTAGGAGAAGAGCATTTGCAGCCATGGAACAAACACTGGAAAGGTCCTAAATCAAGAGCAGGCCTAGTGTGTCCTAAGAACAGCAAGGAGTCCATGGAGAAACAGAGGCAGATGGCATGGTGAAGACCGGTTTGGTGAGATCACTGGAGAGCAGATTGTGGAGAAGTTTGTAGGCCATTGGAGGGACATTAGCTTTTACTCTCTGAGTGACAGGAAACCATTGGAGGCCTTAGAAGAGACAATGACAGGATCTAGTTTTTTTTTTTTTTTTTTTGAGACAGTTTCACGCTTGTCACCAGGCGCGATCTCGGCTCACAGCAACCTCCTCCTCCTGGGTTCAAGTGATTCTCCTGCCTCAGCCTCTCAAGTAGCTGGGATTACAGGTGTACGCCACCATGTCTGGCTAATTGTTTTGTATTTTTGGTAGAGATAGGGTTTCACTATGTTGGCCAGGCTGGTCTCAAACTCCTGACCTTAGGTGATCTACCCGCCTCGGCCTCCCAAAACGCTAGGATTACAGGCTTGAGCCACTGTGCCTGGCCAGGATCAATTTTTTTTTTAAAGGATCACTTTGACTGCCATATTGAGAATAGGTTGAGTTGGAGGAGTTGATGGGAAGTGAAAAGGTATAAGCAGGGAGACCTGTTACAAAACTATTCTGGCCATTCTAATCATCATCTGGATTAAATATGATGGCTCAGAGTGAAGGCAATGGATACAGTGAGACAGGGTGAGATTCTAGATCTATTTTGAAAGTACCAACAGAAGGTGCCAACTGATTGGATCTGGAGTATCAGAGAAAGAAGTAAAAGCTGACACTAAGACTTTTGTCTTGAACGAATGGAAGGATGGAGTTGCCATTAACTGAGCAGTAGAAGGCTATGGGTAGAGCAGATGTGGGAGCGGAGCAGGATAGGAAACCAGAAGTTTTGTTTTGGATAAATTGAGTTTGGGATATCTATTATGTTGAGTAGGAGATGGTTGTATGAGTCTGACTTTCAGGAGAGTGGTCTCGCCTGGCGTTATACATTTGGGATGTATAGATGCCATTTAAAGCCATGGGACTGGTTAGTAACACCAAGGAGTGAGTATAGATAGTGAAGAGAAAAGGAACAAGGATTTAGCCTTGCAATACTCCAAGATTAACAGGTCAGGGAGAAAAGGAACCAGCAAAGAAGTGCCAGAAAGGCAGGAGAAAAACCCAGCCAGAGTATGGCACCCTAGAGGCCAAGTGAAGAAATTGTATTAAGTACAAAGAGGTATCCAACAGTATCTAATGCTGCCGATAGATCTGGTAAAATGAGAACTGAGAATTGACGACTCTATTTAGCAAACTGGATGTCACTGGTGACCTTGACCAAAGTATTTTTAGTGGACTATCAGTGGAGAGAAGGCTCATTGGAGTGGTTTTAGGAGAGAATGGGTGGAGGGAAGTTTGAGACAGTGAGTATAAGAATCTCTTGCAAGGACATTCACTGCAAAGCATGGCAGAGGAATGGGGTGGTAGCTGGCAAGGGAAATAAGGTCAAGGGAAAGGTTTTGTTTTCTTTTATTTCGCTTGAAAATGAGAGAAATAACCACGAATTTGTATGGTGATGGGAATGAGCCAGTAGAGAAAGAAACTTCAGTAGAGAGGAACTTTACTCCCTCAATCCTTCTTTTCTCTCTCAGGCTGGCTTCATTTCCTTTTTTAGCCAGCCTGCGCCTAGGACTGGCTATTTCAATTATGCTTTTACTAACCCCTTAGAATGCCTCCTTTTGTAATTCCTTCCTTCCCAAGTCCACCATTTTATTTTTTCTCTAGAACTCATGTCTTGCCAATTGGCTTTACTACAATAGATTCAGGCTACCTAACCTCAGCTGAACCCACAAGGCTATACAACTACTCTTTTATACTCACATGGTGTACTTCCTAGCAAATGACCAACAGTATTTATTTCAATTTTTAAAATTCTTATTCATTGTTCATTCAACACAAATTTATTGAGCAACAACCATGTTCCAGACACTGGAGCCTGATATCCAGCCTCCCACTGCTTCCCAGACTCTAAAAAAGACAGGGTTTCTTTTTTCTTGTTTTGAGACAAGGTCTTACTCTGTCACCCAGGCAGGAAGGAGTCCAATGGCACGATCATGGCTCAATGCACTCTTGACCTCCTGGGCTCAAATTGATCCTCCCTCCTCAGCCTCCCAAGTAGCTGGGACCACAGGTATGCACCACTAAACTCAGTGAATTTTTGTTTTTTTTTTTTTTTTTTTTTGTAGAGATGGGGGTCTCTCTATGTTATCCAGGCTGATGTTGAACTTCTGGACTCAAGCAATCTTCCCACCTTGGCCTTCCAAATTGTTGGGATTCCATGCCCAGCCCACCGTGGTTTCTTAGCAGATGACCTTTATTCAACTTTACTGAAATGATAGCTATGAAATGAATTTCTTTCCTTCCTTCCTTCCTTCCTTCCTTCCTTCCTTCCTTCCTTCCTTCCTTCCTTCTTTCCTTCCTTCCTCCCTTCCTCCCTCCCTCCCTATCTCCCTCCTTTCTTCCTTTTCTTTCTTTTCTTTTCTTTCTTTCTTGACAGGGCCTCACTTTTTCACCCAGGGTGAAGTGCAGTGGCATAACTCATTGCAGGAGAGCTCCTTGGCCCAAGTGATCCTCCCACTTCAGCCTCCTAAGCAGCTGGGACTACAGGTGCACGCCACCAAGCCCAGCTAATTTTTGTATTTTTAGTAGATACAGGGTTTCACCTGTTGCCCAGGCTACTCTCAAACTTATAGGCTCAAGCAATCTGCCTGCCTCAGTTTCACAAAGTGCTGGGATTACAGGCGTAAGCCACCACACCTGGCTTGTTTTCGCCCTCTAATTTTTAAAGACATCCTTTCCATTATTGTTTTTAAAAGACAAAGTCTACCTGCTTATTTCAAAGATTAACTCTTCTACTTGGGCCTTGCTTGATTCTGTTACCTATTACATTTAATGTCTTGTCCAGCCAATCAATCTCCCCAAACCCACTGCATTTCTTTCTTTCTTTCTTTTTTTTTTTTTGAAACAGAGTCTCACTCTGTCACCCAGGCTAGAGTGCAGGGGTGCAATCTCATCTCACTGTGACCTCCAACTCCCTGGTTCAAGAAATTCTCTCTGTTTCAGCCTCCTGAGTACCTGGGATTACAGGTGCCCATCACCATGCCCGGCTAATTTTTGTGTATTTAGTAGAAACAGGGTTTCACCATGTTGGCCAGTCTGGCCTTGAACTCCTGACCTCAGGTAATCTGCTCACCTCAGCCTACCAAAATGTTGGGATTACAGGTATGAGCCACCGTGCCTGGCCTGCATCTTTTATTTTTATTTTATTTTATTTATTTATTTTTGAGACGCAGTCCTGCTCTGTCACCCAGGCTAGAGTACAGTGGCTCAATCTTGGCTCACTGCAACCTCCACCTCCCAGATTCCAGCAATTCTCCTGCCTCAGTCCCCGCGAGTAGCTGGGACTACGGGCATACACCACCATACCTGGCTAAATTTTTCTTTTTTTTTTTTTTTTGTACCTTTAGTAGAGACAGGGTTTTGCCATGTTGGCCAAGCTGGTCTCAAATTCCTGACCTCAGGTGATCCTCCCACCTTGGCCTCCTAAAGTGCTGGGATTACAGGCATGAGCCACTGCACCCAGCCTCACTGCATCTTTAGTATTGTCCCTCCCCATTGCAGGCCCTCCCTTCCCAGTAGCCACTATATAAACTTTTGAACTAATCATCCTTCACCTTTCAATACAACTTTTTCATATATACAGATATACACATAAGTGTGTCCTGGAAGCATGGATTGGGGCATCTGGCAGGATAGCGGTCAGGGATGGTCAGCTCTGTATTTCTTTTCTTCTAAGCTCACTGAGGCTCATCTCCACACTAGCCTGCCTGAATCTTCAATCATGTCACTGTCCTCACACCATCTTCAATTTCTCCTGCGGCTCCCCTAGATTAAATTCCAAACTATGTAGATAGCACTACGTGGTCTCACTACCTTTAAAGCAGTGTTTTACATTGTTCCTCTTTTTGCTCCTTGTGCCAAACGCAGCTACTGGCACCATGACACTGAATGCAAGTAGGACTCAGGGCACAATCAGAAGACAATGTGGTTCCTTCCCTTCACAGCCCCTTCAGTCTTCTCTGGGGCACGTTTTGTTCTCAGTGATGTTTTAGCAGGTCACGTAGATTATATGCTCACTCATGGATGATAAAAGTCCTCTAGAGCCTATTAGTTCTAAGAACAGCCTCATTTCTGTACCTGAACTGTCCAATCATGTATAATAGTCAGGACTTCAGATTCCATGCCAGGCCTTCCTTCCGCAGTGCAGGCTGCTCCAGACCAGCACAGGGGAACCTGGTGTGGTCAGCTTCACTGTTTACTGCATCTGAGCTTCCAGCCATGCTTCTATCTGTCCTCTGCACGATGGTCTCTCCTGGGGTCCTCACAGAAAGAGACACCAGGAGAGGAGTAGGAGCAGGAAAGGTCCTACCTTGACTGGCAGCAGTGAGACCCGGCACTGGTTTCCCACCAGTGGAACAAGCTTAAAGCTGATATTTCTCTGGGAATGTATTTGTGGGTCCATGGAGACCCCACCTGGAAGAAATACCTGCATTTCCCCTGATGCAGAGAATGCATTTTTTTTTTATATGGAGTCTCACACTGTCGCCCCCAGTGGTGCAATCTCGGCTCACTGCAACCTCCACCTCCCAGGTTCAAGTGATTCTCCTGCCCTGTCCTCCTGAGTAGCTGGGATTACAGGCACCCACCACTACACCTGGCTAATTTTTTTGTATTTTTAGTAGAGATGGGGTTTCACTATGTTGGCCAGGCTGATCTTGAACTCCTGGCCTTGTGATCCACCCGCCTCAGCCTCCCAAAGGGCTGGGATTACAGGCGTGAGCCACTGTGCCCAGCCTAGAGAATGCATTTTGCTCTGTTCAGTGTCATCTCCACTCTGGGTCTTGGAGGAGGTCTACTCCTGGTGGGGTCACAGCCCATTCTAGGCAAGGCTCTTGGGCAGGCTGGCTCCCTCTCCACCTCTGGCCTGTGGAAAAAGCACTCAAGCATCCTTTGTTCTCCAAACCTCCATTCCCTATGCAATTGTCCAGTTATGGACTCTTGATTTTAGAATTTTGTAGTCATGCATCCCGCAGCAGCCTCTCATCCCCACAAAATCCAGTGGCCATAGGTCCACGTCTCTGAGGGTGTACTCAAGCCCATTTCAGTTGGCTTGAGGTGAAAGGAAAATACCTCCAAAAGGGAGGAAGGGACACTGCTACAGCATTCACACAACTTTTTCCGAGGAAATTATCTGTCAGATTTCTAATCTCTTGCATACAATAAGCCCTTGTCTATAAATTCTAATCTTTCTTTTGTATATGCTCCAATTATGTGAGGTGCCGAGGGTTGCAAACTGGTGTTTGCTAACCTTTTAAAGTCCTATGTGGGCGGTCTATAACTTCACTTTTGAACAGGTTTGTTGTCAATTCCTTTGATTTTAACTTACAGGGGCTGCAGCTAAACTGAGATAGAGCTTGTCATATGATGTTCTTTTCTGCTAAAAGGCTCTGGGCTTTCCTCTGGGCCCCATTCATATTATTTCCTTTGTTTGGTGGTCCTCTCCCATTGCATGTATAAAGGCTCAGCTCAAGTCTAGTCCCTGCACAAAGCTGTCTGAAATTCCCTCAGCTACAAATGACCTCTCCTTCCTTTCTGCCATTGTCATCCTTCTTGGAGAGTAGTTACACACTCCTGCCCCTGCATTGTAATGACTACTGTTTCCTTACTGAATACAACACCCTTCACAGTGGACACTATGCCTATATTAGTTTCTCAGGGCTGCTATAACAAGTACCACAGACCGGGTGACTTAAATAGCAGGAATTTATTTCCTCATGGTTCTGGAGGCTAGAAGTCCAAGATGAAGGTATGGGCAGGGTTGGTTTCTTCCGAGGGCCTCTCTCTGCGGCTTACAGATGGTTGTATTCTCTCTGCGTCTTCACGTGATCTTCCCTCTCTGTGTGACTGTGTCCTCATCTCCTCCCCTTATAAGCTTCTCCAAACCTCCATTCCCTATGCAATTGTCCAGTTACAGACTCTTGATTTTAGAGTTTTCTGAATTGAAAGTAACTAACAAAAATATAAACAGAAACTAACAAAACAGAAAGCAAAGATATGGCAAAGACAGTTACGACCCACCTCAATGACCTCACTTAACCGTGATCACCTCTTTAAAGACCCTGTCTCCAAATACAGCCACACTCTGAGGTACTGGAGGTAAGGACTTGAATATATGAATTTGTGGGAGCACAATTCAGCCCATAATAATGCCTAGTCATCCTTGAACCTCCACCTGTCTTTCACACAGTGCTTATTTAACACATGCTTGAGGTCCTGAATTGAACTCCTTGAAGACCTGATGCCAAAAACCCTGAGAAGAGACTATGAACTATGATACTAGAGGCTAAGAGAGTCTGTAAAGAGGGGAGTCTGAACTGAAAAGATGACAGCTTCTATTGCCAGATTCTGGAATGTGATGGTTAATTTACGCATCAAATTGACTGGGCAGGGCATGGTGGCTCACACTTGTAATCCCAGCACTCTGGGGGGTCAAGGCGGGTAGATCACAAGAAAACAGGAGTTTGAGCCTAGGCAACCTGGTGAAACTCCCTCTACTAAAAATTAGCCAGGTGTGGTGGCACATGCCTGTATCCCAGTTACTCAGGAAGCTGAGACATAAGAATTGCTTGAACCCTGGAGGTGGAGGTTGCAGTGAGCCAAGATTCACACCACTGCACTCCAGCCTGGGTGACAGAGTGAGACTCCGTCCCAAACAAACAAACAAACAAACAAAACTGTGCTAAAGTATGCCCAGAGAGCTGGGAACATTATTTCTGGGTGTGCCAGTGGGGTGTATCTAGAAAAGATTAGCCTTTGAATCAGTTGATTGAGTAAAGAAGACTTGCTCTCACCAGTGTAGGTGAGCATCATCCTATCCACTGAGAGCCCAGATAGAACAAAAAGGGACAGAAAGGATAAATTCTCTCTTTCTTTTCTTGAGCTGAGACATCCATCTTCTGCCCTTGTATATTGGAGCTTCTAGTTCTCAAGCCTTTGGACCCTGGGACTTACACCAGTGCCCCTTCACCCCCTCTGGTTCTCAGGCCTTCTGCCTCAGACTGGGAATTATACCATCAGCTCCCTGGTGCTCAAGCTTCAAGACATGCACTAAATTCTACCACTGATGACTTCCCTGATTCTCCAGCTTTCAGATGCGGGACTTCTTGGCCTCCACAACCATATGAGCCAATTCTCATAATAAATCTCTCTCTCTCCCTCTCTCTCTCTCTCTCTCTTTCTCTTTCTCTCTCTCTCTCTCTCTTGTGTGTGTGTGTCTGTCTGTCTGTCTATGTTTATCTATTGGTTCTGTTTCTCTGGAAAACCTTGCCTAAGACAAAAGGGTTGAAGTTAATGAGTCAATTCATTCTTTTTAAAAAACTGAGGCTTAAAGTCTAAAGAAACCACCAACTATAGGACAAAAGGCGAAGATGGTGCTGACAAATACTCTGGTAATGGAGAATGTAGCCACAGAAGTATTCCAGGGACACAAACACTGAGGCACCCTGGCAGACACTTTCCCCTCCTGCATGGTGAACTGCCTGGCAGGGACACCAAAGTGCATGGCGGGAAAGCCTGTCTGCTTTTAACATCAGCAGCCTCAAAGGAAAGATCGCCTCTCAGTGATCCCAGTCCCTAGGTTGGGATCTGTTATCTGTGAATTTATTTAAAGTTGGTTTTTTTGTTTTGTTTTTTTTTCCCCAACATAGGGCTTAATTTCTTTTGGGATTTTAAAAATAATACATGATGAGAGTAAGAAAATACATACATAAAAAGCAGAATTACATAAGTTAGGAAGTGAAACTCCTTCCCTTAAGAAATGTACAGCTTTAAATGCCCACACTAGAAGAAAAGACAGAAAATTAATGAGTTAAACTTTCAGTTAAAGAAGTTAGAGGAAGAGCAACTATACCCTTAAAAAAACAGGAGAAAATAACTAACAAAAATATAAACAGAAATTAACAAAACAGAAAGCACAGATATGGCAAAGATGGTAAATAAAACCAAAGTTATTTTTTTGAAAAGACTAATATATAGACAAATCACTGGCAATGCTGATCATGGAAAAAGAGAGAACACATAAATAGTGTCTGTAACAAAAAAAGGAAACAGATGTAGCAGGTAAAAAAAAAAATTGAAGATACTATGAAAACTTCATACAGTTTTCAAACTTAGATGGAATATATAAATTCTTAAAAAACATAATTTACCAAATAATATATACCATATATATATAGTCTATATATAACATATTATACACAAACATTTCATATATGTGTATAATTTATGACACATACAATATATCTTGAAAAGAAATACCAGGCCCAAATACTTTTAAATACATGTCCTATCCAAATATTCAAGAAAGAGATAACCCCAATCTTAAACAGGCACATTCACAGAATGGAAAAAGAGATACTGCTCTTGATTCAATTCATGAGGCTAGAATAACCTACCTAACAAAACTAAACAAACAGAATATAAGAAAGGAGAATTACAGAATAGTCTCACTTAAAAGCATAAATGCAAAAATCTAAGTAAAATACTGGCTACTCTGATATCATCAATCACATTAAAAGATTAAAGGAGAAAAATCATATGATCATCTGAAGAGATAGAGAAAGATCATTTCATAAAATTAAATATTAGTTTATATAAAACATTTAGCCCTGGAATAAAATAAACTTTCTTATCCAAGTTGAAGTGTATCTACCAAAAACTACAATGAACATCTTATTTAATAAAGAAACTTCAGAAGCATTCTTTTGAAACTCGACAGGACAAAGATGCCAACAATCTTCACTTCTATCCCATAAAGTCCTGGGAGTACTAAATAGTAAAGTATGATAAGAAAAAGTGACAAAATTTTCAGACTTAATCATTTCCATATGTTAACACTTCTACAATTAAGATCCTTCTATCAATCAAAATATCTTAAACTTGATGAAATACAGTAAACGAATTAGAAAGGAATGAAAAGCTCTCTAACAGGAAATCCAACAGACAAATTAACAGAATGAATTTTCTTATACATCATCAGCAACAAATAGAAAATTTATTTTTAAAAAGATGCCAATTATAATGTCAGCAAAATATAAGATATACAGGAAAAAATCGAAGACAATATGTGTTAAGAGCCTTGTGAAGAAAGTTATAGGGCTATATTAAAAAACATTAAAGAAGACACAAATAAATGGACAGATGTTATCATGTTCAAGGACTGAAAGATCCAGTATTATAAAGCTGCAATTTTTCCCAATTAACCTAAATATTCAATGCAGCTCCAATACGAATCTCAAGAGGAGTCTTTGACAAGCTCACTTAAAATTCCTGTGGAAAAACAAAGGACCAAGAATAGCCAATGTACTTGTGAGAGGAACAAGGTAGAGAGACTTGTTCTCCTGGATGTCAAGATTGTTATAAATCTCTATTTATGCACTTGTGTATAATATAATGGACACAAATAGACAAACAGATCAATGGAACAGAATAAAGTACCCAGAAACAAATCCCCACCCCTGACTCCCCTCCCCGTGGAAACTTGACATATGACAGGGGCCAGGGTTTGTACTGCAAAACACTAAAGGTGCTGGGACAATTGGTCACTCTGTGGGAGGGGGAAGGATAAAAATAAATTCCAAGTGGACTAAAAACCCATCTGGACAAAATGCTCAAAATCCTAATTACCAATTAATACCTTTTTCTTTTTTGAGAGGGAGTCTTGCTCTGTCGTTCAGGCTGGAGTGCAGTGGCGCAAACTCAGCTCACTGCAAACTCTGCCTCCCGAGTTTAAGCAATTCTCCTGCTTCAGCCTCCCAAGTAGCTGGCATTGCAGGCATGCACCACCACACCCAGCTAATTTTTGTATTTTTAGTAGAGATGGGGTTTCAGCATGTTGTCCAGGCTGGTCTCAAACTCCTGACCTCACGTGATCTGCCCTCTTCAGCCTCCCAAAGTGCTGGGATTACAGGCTTGAGCCACCAATCACTTTGGCAAAAATCAAAAAAGTCTGATAAGACCAAGCATTGGCAAGGATTAGATGAATAGAACTACTCAGACATTGCTCTTAGGACTTGAAACTGGTATAATCTTCGTAGAAAGCAAGGAAATCAGGGATAATTGCCAAACATTAGACATTCCACTCTTCTCCCTTGTTTACCAAGGTTCAGTGTATGAATCATGTCTGGTTTAAGCAAGTCATAACCATCCAATTCTCTCTTACCAGATACTTGCTTTCTCATTTCCTTGACACCAAGGCATGACAATCTAATCTCATCCTAACCAATGAGGCATTAAGGGAAGTCTGAGTAGAATTTCTGGTTGTTAAGACATGAAAAGCTCCAAGCGAGAAATGGAGGGAACCTCTCTGTTCTTCAGCCACATCCTCATCCTAGGTCAGAAGTGACCTATCCGTTGAAGCACAGGAAGGTTTTTCTCTCTTGAAAAGAAAGAAAACCCTTTTTTTCCCTTCTTTAAAAAAAAATCAACTTTAATTTTAGATTCGGAGGTACACCTGCAGGTTTGTTACATGGGTATATTGCAAGCTGTTGAAGTTTGGGGGTACAAATGATCCTATCACCAAGGTAGTGAGCATGGTACTCAATAGGCAGTTTTCAGCCCTTGTCTCCTCCCTCCACCCTGCCTCTAGTAGTCCCCAGTGTCTATTGTTCTCTTTATGTCCATGTGTACTCAAAGTTTAGCTCCTACTTGTGAGTTAGAACAGGTGGTATTTGGTTTTCTGTTCCTGTATTAATTCACTTAGGATATTAGCCTCCTGTTGCATCCATGTTGCTGCAAAGGACATGATCTCATGCTTTTTATAGCTGCATAGTATTCCACGTGTATTTGTACCATATTTTCTTTATCCAATCCACTGTTGATGGGCACCTAAGCTGATTCTATGTCTTTTCTATTGTGAATAGTGCTGCCACAAACATACGAGTGCATGTGTCTTGGAAACTGCTTTTTCATTCATCTTTCTTTTGTTTGGGAGACTGGACTGAGGCTGATGCCTGGAGTTTTGAAAAACCTATTTTTTTAATTTGTTGATTTGTTTAAGTTTCTTATAGATTCTGGACTAACACATAGAATAAGACAGAGAAAGGAAAATTTAAATGTTTAGTTTTGATATTTTCTTTATTACAAACACTGTTTGTAATAAAGTGAGAAACAGCAGACACAATAACCCCAATGCATTAGAGACTTCCAGGGTAGTTTCTGTTGGTATCAAAATAATGCAGAGGCCATGTTGCTTTTTGATGCTGGTTACCATTGCTTACAAAGTGCACTGATCTGCACAACCTTGGATTCAATGTTTATATACATATCACTCCTAATAATTCTCTAGTTCTCATAATCCTTTATTTTCAAAGATAGTTTATAAGATTGTATATTTTCATCATATTCTCAGAAAAGGTGTGCATTTCAAAACCACAAACCTTTCCCAAGTTCAGATATCAAGACATATAGGAAACTACAAGGTAATTCAAGTTTTTAAAGAGAAAGGAGATTAGAGAGAGTACTGTTTGTATAGGCAATCAAGACAGGCTTCTCTCTGAATCTAAGGCCAGATAAAGATTGGATATAATTAATATTTTCCTTCTTTTGGAAGAGTTTCTCCAGTGTCTTAAAAGTAACACTTCTTACATAGACTTCAAAGTGAAAATTAGAAAACCTTTTTGGATATCTGAGCTAAAGGAATTATGTAGAAAAGCATTGATGCTGGAAAACAATATTCACTGAAAACTTGGATTTCTTTCCAAAATGTGTTTTCTCTCAATTACTTTTACAGTAGGATCTCACTTACGGAAGTCTTCATTAACAAAGCTCATGAATTTTCCTTAGGGAAATGACTTGTGGCCAATAAAAAGAAACAAGCAAGATGTAATAAGCATCATACCCCAGCATTCAGTTCAGGTACTAACTATGAGAACAGTATCTCAAGCAAGCATCACTGTGAGGCTTTATTGAGTCACAGTTAGATGCTTCCAAGGGAGAAGCTAAGCATTCTTCAAAACCTGTAAAGCTTTGATTAAATATATGGTCTGCAGAATTCATTGTCTTCAGAGGCTGAATACTGTAGTATAATATAGCATATCACTGTGGTATAATGCTGTAGCATATAGTATAGTACACTGTATAGTAGTAATTAGCGGTAAAAAAAAATTAGTACAAATATAATGTGTTCTGAATTACCATGGATTTTTATCTTTGATTTTGCATCTTTTGCTCTGCATAGCAAAAATCAAGGGTGTTCTACTATGGTTTTAAATGGTTTTTATGCCTTTAGGGTTTCACATCTAAAATAGGTCCTCTTTCTCTTGCAGTTTACTCAAACACTCCTATCTTTAGAATTTTTAAAATTATACTTGGAATCTGGAAATAATCTCTAGCCCCTCTTTTAAAATGAATTTCAGTTTAAAGTAAATGATTAGACTCAAGAGAAAGAAAAATTGAGCAATGGCAATGAATTTGTTTTGTGCTGCAGTCAGGTGTCCAGTATGGTGATAAAAGCTGGTTCATAGAACGCAACTTCCTGTGCATACAGAGTTCCTGTTTCTGGCCCTGCAGAGAGATTAGTGGTGTTGTCACTCGCTAAAGAAACACTAAAGGAAGAACAGATTTGGGGGTAAAATTCACAGGCTTCAAAAGTATTGAGGTTGAAGAGTCTATTTTGTATCCTTGTAGAGACTTCAGTGGGCTGGTGAATAACTGAGTTAGATTACAGAGAGATGTCTGGGAGAACTATTTACATCGGAAGTTTACCATATCCCAGGTAGAACGAATCATACCTTCTCCTGTGCTCCCATATCTTTTTTCATCCAAATTGTATTGGTTGGCCTCTGCTGTTGTAAGTTTTCCTTTCTCTGTCTTATTCTATGTATTAGTCCAGAATCTATAAGGAACTCAAACAAATCAACAAGCAAAAAACAAATAACCCCATTAAAAATTGGTGAAGGACATGAACAGACAGTTCTCAAAAGAAGACATACAAGCAGCCAACAAACATACAAAAAAAATGAAAATGAAAATCATCACTAATCATCAAAAAATGCTAATCAAAACCACAATGACACAATGAGATACCATCTCACATCAGTCAGAATGCCTTTCATGCCGGGCATGGTGGCTCACACCTGTAATCATAGCACTTTGGGAGGTGGAAGTGGGTAGATCAGGTGGTCAGGAGTTCCAGACGAGCCTGACCAACATGATGAAACACCGTCTCTACTAAAAATACGAAAATTAGCCGGGTATCGTGGCACGTGCCTGTAATCCCAGCAACTCAGGAGGGTGAGGCAACAGAACTGCTTGAACCCATTAGGTGGAGGTTACAGTGAGCCGAGATTGTACCACAGTGGCACCCCAGCCTGGGTGACACAGCGAGATTCTGTCTCAAAAATAAAAATAAAAAAAAAAAAGAGAATGGTTTTATTAAGAAGTCAAAAAAAGAACATATGCTGGCAAGGCTGCGATTAAAAGGGAATGCTCATACACTGTTGGTGGGAATGTAAATTAGTTCAGCCACTGCAGAAAGCAGCTTGGAGATTTTTTAAAAAACTTAAAACAGAGATACCATTCAGCCCAGCAATCCCATTACTGTATATACGCAAAGGAATATAGATCATTATACCAAAAAGACACCTGAACTCATATGTTCATTGATGTTCTATTCTCAATAAAAAAGGCATGGAATCAACTAGGTGCCCATCAATGGTGGATTGGATAAAGAAAATATGGTACGTATATACCACGAAATACTACGCAGATGCAAAAAAAATGAAATGGTGTCCTTTACAGGAACATGCACGGAGCTGGAGGCCATTATGCTAAGCAAATTAACATAGGAACAGAACACCAAATACTGCACATCCTTACTTATAACTGGGAGTAAAACACTGAGCACACATGGACATAAACATGGGAACACAGACGCTGTGGACTGTTAGAGGCAGGCGGGAGGGGGAGGGGCATGAACTGAAAAACTACTACTGGGTGCTATGCTCATTACCTGGGTCCAATATCCCCATGTAACAATCCTGCACAGGTACGCCCTGCATCTAACATTAAGGCTGAAATTTTAAAACAAAAAAACAACCAAATTACCACAAATTCAGTAGCTGAAATCAACACATATTTATGGGTCTAGAGGTTAGAAGTCCACAATGGGGCAACAGCCTGGTTCCCTGTGAAGGCTTCAGAGACAGTCCGTGTCTCTGTCTTTTCTAGTTTCTAGAGGCCACCTCTATCCCTTGGTTTATGTCCCCTTATCATTTCAACCTCTGCCTCGGTCATCACATCTCCTTCTCTGACTTGGGCCCTTCTACCTTTCTTCTATAAGGACCCTTGTGAATATATTAGGCCCACTCAGAAAATTCAGAAAAAATCTCATCATCTCAAATTCCTTAATTTAATTGCATTGCAAAGTTGCTTTTGCTATGCAAAGGAACATAGTCCCAAGTTCTGGGAAGTAAGATGTGGATGTCCTTTAGGGGCCATTGTTCTGCCTCCCACACCTTATCTACTTGGTTCTTTGTAAGTCTAGATGAGCTTCCCTGCTCTAGGGTCCTAATTGATTCAGTTTCCATCTTCCCTCCATGTTCAACATAGTACCTAGTAGGCACTCAGCACATATGATTGGAGCTCAGTAAAGACCCTAGGGGTGGGCTGAGGCACTAGACTACAATGATAGTGTTAGTGGGAATGGAGGTTAGAGAGGACGTTTGTGGCATCTGAAGGAACCAGTGATAAGACCCTCTCTGTGCTAAGGGTCAGTGATGAAAGAGAGCTGACTGGAGGACTGTGTCCTGTCTCGGAGACAGGGATGAGATTAGGAGCAGGCATGAACCAAGGTGGTCGAATGAAATGCTTTAGCAATCACTTGCCCTCCTGATGTGCCTCATGTGTGCCCCATGCGAGGTTTTGCTACAAAACAGATTGTAAAATGTTTTAAATAGGAGAATTTTAGTGAAATATTAGGCAACCACTGTATGATCCCACTTTGGAATACCTTGTCCTAGGTGAACACGTACAGTAAGGTGACCAAGCAATTCCAAAGCTCTATGTTAGGTCAACAAGACGGGGGCCAGCAGATTTTTAGATACATGAGAACTGAGCAATCTGCAGGTGCTCTCAGTTATGAGTTCAAGAAGCAGAGGATCAAAGAAATAAGGTACTCATACTCTGCCAGTGGGTTGGGGCTGCTGGGAAGATGACCCTGACCAGGCCCAGAGGTCCCAGAACTAGCAGCTCCACTCGGCCTCTTCCAGGCTGTTTAACTCTGAGTATCCAGGAATTCTTTGTCAGGTAACATCCCTTAGAAAGGCTAATTCTAGTGTAGTGATTGTATTCCTACTTAAAAGGACCACACACCTTCAGAGAAAAACGCCATGCCATGTATCAAGAGGGTGGGAATAAGAGGATGATGCCATATTTCAGTTCAACTGTGGTACCCTCTCCATAAGCGTCTGCTGTGAGAGCTGACTGTCCACAGTGGGCCTGATAAAGCGACGGTGGAATATCCATGAGAATGGTCCAGGAGGCTGTTCAAGCTAAGGAATCAGAAGGTATACACTAAGGAATCAGGAGGTGCACGGTAGGGCTGGAGGTGACGTTTTCAGAGCCATCAGAACATAGTGAATAAAGGAGGCAGGAACTCTCTAAGGAGGGAGAAGCTACAGAGAAAAACATATGATGTTAGGGTGAAGAGAGAGAATCTAGAAAGATAAAGGAGGCCAAATAAAGGCCAAAGAGATTGAGTGAGATGATAAGGAATATAATGTACAGAAACCAAATAAAAAGGCAAGTTCTGGTGGGAAGGATCAGATGTCGCAATTGCCACTGGTACCTTGCTGAGCAGGGCCTCGATCAACCTGTCACCCTAAGATCCAGGGCACTGGCTTCCAGCTCCAAAGCCCTTGGGCCCTACCAGCTAGAGTGAAGGGACTCTTTGTTGCCGTCCCAGCTATAGCCCCTTCTGCCCCCATCCTTCCCATCGCACGTGACTGCTGGCACGAGACTGCCTTTTGTTTCTAGTTACATAACATTGGGTGCTGCTTTATCCCAGTGCCTGTGTGGTCTCTAGTGAGTCTGAGCTTCCAACTTTCTTATTTTCCCTTGATACAGGATCTCACTGTGTCACACAGGCTGGAGTGTGGTAGCATGACCACAGCTCACAGCATAGCAGCCTCAAAACCCCCGGCTCAAGCAATTCTTCTGCCTCAGCCTCCTGAGTAGCAGGGACTACAGGCATGTACCACAACACCCAGCTACGTTTTCATGTTTTGTTAGAGACAGGGTCTCACCATCTTGCCCAGGCTGGTCGCGAACTCCAGGGCTCAAGCAATCCACCGACCTCAGCCTCCCGAAGTGCTGGGATTACAGATGTGAGCCATCACACGGGCCTCCAACTTTCAATTCAGGGTTTCCACTTTCAGTATTCCAACAATCTGACTGACTGCCTGGCCCTGAAGCCGACCACTGACCTCGGTATTCCCGCTAAAGACCGGCCTTTGGCTCTTCCCATTTGGAAAAGAGCTTTCAGGCAGATGCTTTGAGGTTTCACCCGCCTTAAAGCACGACAGTGATCAGCACAGTCAAATGAAGCAGAAATACCAAAGAGAAAGAATCTGGTTGGAGAAAACATCAAGGTGACGTTTGAGTGAGCAGCTTAAAGAGCACAACCTCGAGAGTCTAAAAGGACGGGAGGGACAGTAAAGGATGAAGGTGAGTAGGAAACCAAAGGATTGCCACGAGAAACAGGTGCCATCTTGATGGCTGAGGCGGTTTTCTGACCCAACTCTAGTTGTCTTCATTATCCTCTTACCCCACAGGGAACTAGTCTCTGAATGAAGGCAGTGGAAACTTTCAGAGGAAGGCAATTGGAAACCGCTGGTTTAGGTGACATCTGATGAGAAGAAAGCATTTCCTTCCAGCAGCTTCTGAAACAAACATGGTTTCAGCCGTGTCTGCTTACTGCTTCAAAGGAAGGCACTAGCTGGGCTACTGAGTTCTAAGCTTTCAATATGTGACTTTCCTTGCCCTTGGTAAACAGAGGAAGAAAGAAAAGGAAGCTGAGCGTCCAGCTCCGTAGGTATTGTTCCTATGACGATCTTTTTCAGTCCGGTTTGGGCAGTCAGCTTGCTTGCTCAACTTCCTCCTCTTGGCCTTTAAATCTCAGTCTGAAACAAAAGCTATTTGGACTGTGCAGTTTTCCCCTCTACATGTGCACTAAAGCGTTTTAGGCAGCACCTAAGATATTTTAATCATATTCTTTATTTAAAAGGACCGCATAATCTACCTATAAAACAGGTAAGTTAGCATCGATTATTCACACTACCAAAGTAATTGCTTATATCAAAAGGTATTATTATCATAGGGTCACTTTAAGACTTACAGAAAACAGGTTTTCTTTAATTATCAGTTGACCCACTCCCTGAATGAACATAGTATTTATTTTGAGATGATTATAGCCATTCTTTTTTATTTTTTTTTTTTGAGACAGAGTCTCACTCTTTTGCCCAGGCTGGAGTGCAGTGGCCTGATGTTGGCTCACTGCAACCTCCACCTCCCGTGTTCAATTGATTCTTGTGCCTCAGCCTCCTGAGTAGCTGGGATTACAGACGTGAGCCACTACACTCAGCTGATTTCTGTATTTTTAGTAGAGACAGGGTTTCGCCATGTTGGCCAGGTTCATTTCAAACTGCTGACCTCAAGTGATCTGCCCGCCTTGCCCTCCCAAAGTGCTGAGATTATAGGCGTGAGCCACCACACCTGGCCTGATTATGACCATTCTTTTCTCCTAATAGTCACATGGGTATTCATGTTTAAATAAAAATTTGATTTATATATTTTTATATATATTTTCTCTCAGTCCGAATTTGGCATCACATTTGGGTTTGGAGAGAAGATTGAGTCATAAGTTTAAGTTGGCAAGAATTTCACAGAGTATAAAGAGAAGCTCCTGTTTCACATTATACAGAGTTCAGATTGTTGTGTGATCTGATGTACCATGATTTTCCTGAATAAGCTTAGGCTACTGTGTGTTGTGTGTCTTAGTTTTTAATGAAAAAGTTTAAAAAGTAAACAAAAAAAATTAAGTAGATAAAGGCTTATAGAATAAGGATATGAAAAAAGAAAATATTTTTGAACAGCTGTACAGTGTGTGTTAAGCTACATGTTATAAGTCAAAAGTTAAAACAATTTAAAGTTTCTCAAATGATAAACTTTTTCCTGAGGAAGAAAACAAATGCTTAAAGGTAAGGACATTTACCTTAATCATTTCATGAAACTCTTGTAAATGTATTATTGTGTGTTCTCTGTTCTTTCATCTGGGCCCTGCACATCTGTTCCCTGGTGATTCCTATCAGTGTCAGAGAGCTTGTAGGCAAACTCTGTGTTATTTTCATTCCTTTCAGCAAATGAATCTTGATTATCTAATTTGTGTCAAGTACCATTCAAGAGACTTGAGGGAGGGGCAAAGAACATGTGCAAAGATTTATCAGACCCTGGAGCCTTCCTAGAGGAAAAAGGTTGGTGGGAGTGATAAACTGCCATGAAACTGCTCTTGCTGTGTGTCAATTCAATTTCCCTTGTGTTTTTAAAGTGTCCTCTGGGAATGGCAGCAGCTAATAGACCATGTGTTTAATGGAAAGAACCAGGGCTTGAGGGTCCAGTAACACCAGGCCTGATTCTCAGCCCCATCAAATGTTAGCTGCAATCTTGGGCCAATTAACTCCAGTCCTGTGTCGCTGAGAAATACATCATTAGGTGATTTCATCATTGTGTAAACATCATAAAGTGTACTCACACAAACCTAGATGATATGGCGTACTAGACACTCTTAACACATTCACTAAAAAGGAATCCCATTTAAAAGAGAAAGGAGACTTCATTCCAGCAAGCAGTTTGCAAATTAAGAAGACACAGCCTTTGTATAAAACGAAAGTGCACTCCACCAGAGCAGAGAGGCTGTCTTATATGGGGAATGTTCCCACCCACGTTCCCATTCCAGTCCACTATGCAAACGAAAGATGCAAGCTTATTCAGCTAAAATTGGTTGATGTTAAAACTGATCACCAGGCCAGGCATGGTGGCTCATGCTTGTAATTTCAGCAATTTGGTAGGCTGAGGCGTGTGGATCACCTGAGGTCAAGAGTTCGAGAACAAGCCTGGCCAACATGGTGAATCCCCGTCTCTACTAAAAATCAAAACAAATTAGCCCGCCATGGTGGTAGGTGCCTGTAATCCCGCTACTTGGGAGGCTGAGGCAGGAGGATAACTTGAACCTGGGAGGCGCAAGTTGTAGTGAACTGAGACTGTGCCACTGCACTCCAGCCTGGGCAATAAGAGTGAAACTCCGTCTCAAAAAAAAATTAAAAAAACAAAATGATCACCAGACAAAGTTCACTGGTCAGGTCCAGTTGGTGGAATGGGCCTTCCAGCAGCAGTCAATTGTGGAGGCACAAATGGGAACAGCTTTGAAAGCCTGAAAATTTATCTGCTGTTCAGCTGGTACAAGGTATGCGTGTAATCTTTAGTCAGCAATTGGCTCTCAGTTCCACTCAGAATTTAGACCCAGTTAGCCACTCAGGATCCATCTCAAAGTGTTAGCTTTTTCAAGGTTTACAGCACCTGGGATATATGATGTTGCTGTGGTATCTATGGTAAAGCCCATTGCTGCTAGGCTATAAACCTGTATAGCAAGTTACTGTACTGAATACTGTCCACAATTGTTATAAAGTGGCAAGTAATTAGGTATCTAAACCTATCTAAATATATAAAAGCTACAGTAAAAATACAGTATAATAGATATAAATGGTACACCTGTATAGGGCACTTACCATGAAGAGCTTGCAGAACTGAAAGCTTCTCTGGGTGAGTGAATGAGTGAGTGGTGAGTGAATGTGAAGGTCTAGGACATTACTGTACACTACTTAGACTTTCTAAACATGGTACATTTAGACTACACTAAATTTATTTTTAAAAACTTTCTTCAATAATAAGTTAACCTTCACTTACTGTAACTTCATTTGATAAACTTTAAATTGTTTTAACTTTTGACTTATAACATGTAGCTTAACACACACTGTACAGCTGTTCAAAAATATTTTCTTTTTTCATATCCTTATTCTATAAGCCTTTATCTACTTAATTTTTTTTTTTTTTTACTTTTTAAACTTTTTCATTAAAAACTAAGACACACAACACACAGTAGCCTAAGCTTATTCAGGGTAAGGATCATCAAAATCACTGTCTTCCACCACCACATTTGTCCCACTGGAAGGTCTTCGGCGGCAATAACATGCACGGAGCTGTCATCGCCTATGATAACAATGCCTTCTTCTGGAATTCCTCCTGAAGGACCTGTTGAAGGTTGTTCTACAGTTAGGTTGTGTTTTTTGTTTGTTGTTGTTTTTTTTTTCTGAGACAGAGTATCATTCTGTTGCCAGGCTGGAGTGCAATGCCGTGATCTTGGCTCACTGCAACCTCTGCCTCCTGGGTTCAAGCAATTCTCCTACCTCAGCCTCCCAAGCAGCGGGAATTACAGGCACCCATCACCACACCCAGCTAATTTTTTGTATTTTTAGTAGAGACGGGGTTTCACCATGTTGGCCAGGCTGGTGACCAAAGGTGATCCACCCACCTTGACTTCTCAAAGTGCTGGGATTACAGGCATGAGCCACCACACCTGGCCTACAGTTAATTTTTTTAAATAAGTAGAAGTACGTGCCAAAATACAGATAAAAATATAAACCAGTAAAATAGTCATGTATCATCATTATCAAGTATCATGTACTCTACATAATTTTATGTGCTATGCTTTTATACAACGGGCAGTGCAGTAGGTTAGTTTACAGCAGCATCATTACAAACATGTGAGAAGTGCACAGCGCTACAGTGTTAAGATGGCCGGGACACTACTAGGTGATAGGGATTTTTCAGCTCCATTATAATCTTATGGGCCACCGTCATATATGTGTTCTGCTTTTGACCAAAACATTGTCATGTGGTGCATGAATGTATTATAAACTCCAGTTTTCTCATCTGTAAAATATAAACATTTTTACCTTATGGAGGTTTTACATGAATTCAACAGGAAATTCCAACAGGAAAGTTCAATCCAGTAAAGCACCTGGGGTCAGACTACTTGGGATTCAAATTCTGGCTCAACCATTTACTTGCTGCAGGATTCTGGGGAAGCTGTTTAATGTCTTCAAGCCTCAGTTTTTTCTCTATATATAATATTCATAAAAATTATTCTCTGTTTATATGGTAGTTGTGATGAGCCAGTAAGATTAGAAAGGATTTCCACAGTGCCTGGAACGTAGTAAATGTTCAGATGCATGTTAGCTGTTATTACAGAAAGCACCATGCACAATAAATGTTACTTCCTGTTCTCTTAACTAGGTTGTAGCTTAATAGGCAATTGTGCTAAAAGTGCCCAAAGGCAGATTCTTCTCTTCACAAAGAATTCCTTTCTCTTTTCTTTTTCTCCTTTCAGGAATGTTCCGTACACATTGGCAAAACACCTTGGGGCAGAGGAGCCTAGAAAGCCTTTAAGTATGTGTATTTCCTTCACCACAAAATTCTTGTGCTTTAAAAAAAAGCAGACTCCTAAGTCAGTTTGAATAAGAGTCTAGGGTTGTAAAGTATAAAAGAAGAGACTTTGTCAATCCAATTAAACATAGATCATCATTACTATTAATATCTTCATTTCAGTGTTTTCTATATATGCTTTTTTAAAAGTATGTATTTAAAGATTGAATTTTATTCAAGGGATCATTGTGTAGGTGTTTCAAATTATAGAACAATGTCCTTTTGGATACTAATTAAATTTTTTGCTTTGGAATAATGTTCAGAGTTCAGATGATGATTACCTTACATTATTTGGTTGGGAGCATGGCCTTGCCTCTTCTCCTGACCCTAGACAGGCCTCCATACCTCGAAGCTTGCCTGGGCTCCTTCTGGGTTCATAGGGGATTCCTCAACATCCTCACTTTGTCCAATCCTGCCATCGGTCTGCGCTTGGCAAACACATCTTGGGTCGGGTGTCATTTTTACTTATTGCATAGGAGCGTTCCAGATCGCTACGCAATTCTGATGCTCACCGTGTTAAGACGAGATAGACAGGTTTATGATTTTCACTAGAACAACTCTTGCAGAGTTTTACTATTTTTCAAATAACAACTCCCCCAATTTTCTTTTTTGTATGGTGACTTTCTCACGCCAGGACACACTAAATGAATACATTCATAAAGGTGGTATTGTATGGTTACCAGGGGCTGCATGCTGGGGGAATGGGGTGTTATTATTTAACAGCTAAAAAGTTTCTGATTGAGATGATGAAAACATTCTGGAAATGGATAATGGTGATGGTTACACAACACTGGGAATGCACTTAATGCTCATGAACTGTACTCTTAAAAATGATCAAAATGAGGTCGGGCACAGTGGCTCACGCTTGTAATCTCAGCACTTTGGGAGGCTGAGGCGGGCAGATTACCTGAGGTTGGGAGTTTGAGACCATCCTGGCCAACATGGTGAAACCCAGTCTCTACTAAAGATACAAAAATTAGCTGGGCATGGTGGCAGGCGCCTGTAATCCCAGCTACTCGGGAGGCTGAGGCAGGACAATTGCTTGAACCTGGGAGACGGAGGTTGCAGTGAGCCGAGATAGTGCCAGTGCACTCCAGCCTGGGCTACAGAGCGAGACTTTGTCTCAAAAAAAAAAAAAAAAGGTACATTATATGCTATGCATATTTTACCACATTTTTAAAAAGTAATGTTTTGACATTATGGTTTCATCAGTTTAAACAGACTTTCTAGTCAGGGGGTATTGGTGGCCTGAGTCTTAATCGCCTGCCATTTGGGATGGAAGCCCATCATAAAAATGCTGCCTTCCAGAGGCTGCAGGGACCTTACCCACGTGACCTGAATGTTGTGCTTTCTCATTAGCCTATTAATTAACTGCATAGAATTCGATGCTTGGAAAGTACTTGAAGGTTTGCTATTTTTGGAAGCTCTACACATCTTCCTTTCAGTGTCATCTACCCTTTGCAACAGCATCCATAAATCCAGTTTGCATCTCAAGTGCTGATGCATCTCATCACATATTGTAAATGCCATAAATGGAGGAAGCAAGTGTCTCTCAGGAAACACTCAGTACCCAGGGAGCTGACCATATGGGGTGGAAGACACAGTAACTTTTCCCATTAGAAATAATGGAAATAGCTGCCATTTAGCAACATTTCACTTAGGTGCAGAGTTTTCAAGAATGATTTACCTGTCAAGTGAAGGGTAGGTGTAAAAGTCACACCTTCTCACTCCTGGAGAGTCAGTTCTTGACCTCCCCATTCCAGTCAATGTGAGATTTTTAATGGCACTATCCAATCCTGGGATTTGCTGGGACATTTATATTTTAATAGCAACTAATCCTCATGGAAAGCATAAACACATTTGAAAGGTTCTGATGTTTGAATAATATTGGTGAAATAATCTCCGGAGACTAGAATGGATTATTTGCTATTCTCCAGAGGGGGTGACTATATAAAAATGAGGAAAGATGACCTTATATACCTTAGCATGATTGCAGGAAGAATCATGCCTTTGGAATGGAGATTGTCTTCTCTCCCTCTCACTCTCACTCTCCAAGCTTCTTTCTTCTCTCTCTGAGTATTTACCTCTGCCTCTTTTTCTCTCTTTCTTACATAGGCACAGTGCTATAATTGTACTTTGCATTTATCTAGCATTATCGTATTTCCATTTAATCCTTGAAATATCCTGTGAGAGGATAATTAAGGCAAATATTATTATCATTGCCATTTTATAGATTTTTAGAAATGAGAGGATACATAAGGGTTAAGTGACACATCGTGAGGTATAGGAAGATCCAGTCCTGCAACCGGTGTCTTGTGACTCTGGTCTAATACTGGTTCTACCGCTGCAGCCAATTCTGGGGATCACATAGTTGAATAAAACAGCACTACCAGACATAGTACCAGTGACTTTGACAAGTGGCAGGCGTCGTCCTTAGCACAGTTCATCCTCAAGTTCTTCTTAATACACTCCCAGGAGCTGTCATCCTGCCTGCTGAGCAGCCTCTGTCCATTCAACCATCCATCCATCCATCCATCCATCCATCCATCCAGAATAAAGAAGATGAAGGAGGTGCTCAGTTGGAGGAGGTCAAGAGATACATCTGCCCTCTGGATCCTGGAGACTACAATGCTAAGCACTGTAAGGTCTTTTAGGCCAACTGACTGTGCCATGGACAGCATGGTAACCTCTGCAACCTGCAAGTACACTCCAGATGAGTTCCTGGAACTAGAAAGTCTGAAGTAACTGGAAAACCACAGAAAGGGGAAGAATGACCAACCCCTGCAGCACCTAATTAACTTCGAGACATTCTTCTATCATTCCTTATTCCCACCTCAACTGATAAGGCAACTGGACTTTGTAACCGACCTTGGTCAACCTTATGACTCCAGACCCTACAACCCCCTCCCAACTTACAAAAGCTGCCCTGAACTATAACTTCTGTAACTTTCCACTACCTACCCCAAACCTATAAAACCAATTCCTATACCACTGCCCTGTGCTGACTCTCTTTTTGGACTCAGCCTGCCTGCACCCCGGTGAATAAACAGCCATATTGCTCACACAAAGCCTGTTTAGGGGAGTCTCTTCATTCAGAGTGTGTGTTTAACAAGCGCCTCTTAGTCAAAATTGACAACTGAATTTAGCCAATTTTAGTCTATATAGCTCCAAAAACACCACAACAAAATTATTTTTCAAAATATAAATTCAGTTGTCATACTGAATTTTCATCCAGTTAATTCTAGCTATGCAAATACTGGATTTGGGTAACTTCATTTAAAAATGTTTCAATTTCCCTTCTCCCTCACAGGATTGATTTAGTTATGTAAATATGCAAAAGGTTAGCAAAACACCTTAATATTTTGGTTAATTGCTTAATAATTTGGTTACTTGATATCTGTCATGCTGGATTGCCATAATTTAAAACTCTTCAGCAGTTTCTTAAATCAAGTCCACATTTTCCCTTTTATTATATTTTTTTAAAATCTCCCTCTTAAAAGCCTGAAAAAAAACCTTTCAATATGTACAAAAAACAGTTTAGTTTTTATTCTCCATTGCTATTTGCAATTACTTAGAGAGGAAAAGTATCTTGGAAAAAAACTTACCCAGAATCAGGTGACAACTCACATTCTCTTTCTTAAGATGTTTAACTGTGAGAAGCAAAAGCCAATTCAAAGATAGATCTTTGGGGCACCCTCTGGTGGCTGAAAAGAGTCATGAGCTCAGTGCCCATGTATATCAAAAAGCCAGTAATCTTTGCGACTTATTTTAAATGGCCATCACTAAATTTTTCATACAACATTGAAAAGCCAGATCAGGAATGCACGAAGGACTGAAAAGAATTGGAACCACAAGAGCTGGAGTCGAGTCAGAGCGCTCATCTATCAGCTATGTGAACCTGCATTTGGTTGGCAGATCAGTTTCCACAGAGCGGAGGCAGAGTCTGGAATTACTCACTGGAGATAAGAGGCGGTGTCAAAACTAGAGGAGTATATGATTCCATTTATCTGACATGTCCATAAAAGGCAACTCTATAGAAAGTAAATTAGTGATTGCCTGGGGCTGGGGAGGGCATGGGGATTAACTATAAATGGGTATGAATGGCTTTATTGGGGTGACAAAAATGTTCTAAAACCAGATTGTAGCTGTTGCACAACTCAGTAAAACTTGTAAAACATCACTACAGCGTAGATTTTAAATGGGTGAATTTTATGGTATGTAAATTATACCTCAATAAAGTTATTTTTTTAAAAGCTAGGAGGGAAAAGCAGAGTGGATACCCCTAGAGACATCTAGGAACAGAGCCAGGAAACCTGTAGCCAGCAATTGTGTGGGAGGAAAGGGAACTGTGGGGTAAAGTAGGGGTGAGCAGGAAGAATGCCTAGAAGAAGTGCTGACTCTTGGAACTTCATTTGGTTCACTTTATATTGCCGTGAGCTCACACCTCGGTGGGTTGCCTGAGGTTATCACGCTACAGGCTGAAAGAAACACCCTCCTGCCTCTGCCTCTTATGGCAGGTATTTAGGGGCATTTCTGATGGAGTAAGACTATTAAAGCAGCAAACTACATGGAATTCCAGCAAAATGACCATTTTGAAATATAAAACCAATGTTTTCTTTATTACTTTTCTCAGTAACAGGTCACTTAGTGTGGTTTGGGAATTAGATGAGATTAAGAAGTGCGCTGATGAGAGAATGTCTATTTTTTACATTGTTTACTAATAGAAACTGTGAAAGTGGGGATTTATAAAAGTACCAGAAGAAAATCCAGGTAACTATCTCTGTAAACTTAGGGTAGAGAGAAACCGGTAAGGAGTAACATCTAAACCAGAATTTTCTTAGACAATAGATGGATTTAATCCATTTAAAAAAAAAAAGAAAAAGAAAAAATTAAGACACAGATGCTGTATTAGGAACTAATATTATACATACCAGACAGGTTTATTAACCTCAATATAACAGATACGTGTAAACCAGAGAAAAATGTGCAAAGGATGGGTAGAGATAATTCACAAAGGGAAAAATAAATTAAAAAATACAATTTGTCAAGTTATGAAACAGCTCTAACCTAGTTAATAAATGTATTAAGAAAACAATGAGCTATTTTTCACCTATGAGATTAGTAAAGATTAAGAAGATTGATATGGGTCAGGCCCTGTGGCTCATGCCTATAATTCTAGCACTTTGGGACGCCAAGGCGGGCGGATCACTTGATCAGGAGTTTGAGACTAGCCTGGCCAACAAGCTGAAACCCCGTCTCTACTAAAAATACAAAAATTAGTCGGCGTGGTGGTGCACACCTGTTGTCTCAGCTACTTGGGAGGCTGAGGCAGGAAAATCGCTTGAACCTAGACGGTGAAGGTTGCAGTGAGCCAAGATTGTGCCACTGCACCCCAGCCTGGGCAACAGAACAAGGCTCCATCTCAAATAAAATAAAATAAAATAAAATGATTGATGTGGCTTACCCTCAGTGCCAGTACTCTGGTAGACTGTACCTTTCTGGGAAGTAATTTAGCATTATACCTCAAAATATAAAAATGTAACCTTTTGGCTCAGCAACTCCACTTGGGAGAATTACTTTATGGCAATAATTACACATGTGTGAAAAGATATAAACATTAATATGTTCACAATTGAGTTATTTGTAGAGGCAAAAATTGGGAAGGTTCTCAAATGCCCATCAACAGAGATTTGATGAACTGTACAACTCAATAGACTCTCTGCAGTACTTAAAAATAAATGGGATCTATATTTCGGGCCATGGGGAAAAGTTTACATTATGTTGCTAAGCAAAAAATGTCAGTGTCATAAGAGCATAGATAACATGTTCATATTTTTGTTTAAAGCTAAATATATGGGGGTGGTGTATGTGTGTTTGTGTGTGTGTGTAGGGTAGATGAAACATACCTAGATCCCCCTTCAAAGAAGGACTTTTTGCCCCAACTGTCCCTTCAGGGACTGACTCAGCTGCAGAGTCACCTCTCCTGAGCAGGTAGG
This sequence comes from Cacajao melanocephalus, assembly GCA_963573385.1. Taxonomy (NCBI): domain Eukaryota; kingdom Metazoa; phylum Chordata; class Mammalia; order Primates; family Pitheciidae; genus Cacajao; species Cacajao melanocephalus. The sequence continues at coordinate 52,088 of CAUYLG010027203.1, forward strand.
ACGGGTACATGCTGATGGAGACAGGAGTTTAAGGCCAGGCCACTTCAGTCCAACACAGAACAACTCTGTTGGGCCACTTACATTGCAGAGTTTTTGTGGGACAGCTAAGTCTGTTGTCAGGCGTATGATGTAGCTGGAGTTCTCTCTCCATCAAATTTTGTTTTCTTTTCCTTTTTTCCATAGGTATTAATCCCAAGGACAATTCTTCAAGAAGATCCTAAACAACAAACTCTGTCTCAGAATCTGCTTCCCAGAAAATCCAACCAGCGATTTTTAAAGCTATGCAATGAACAAATTCTGGGTGGGTGGGAATATCCATCAAGTATTTTGTATTGGATGGCTTTATTTTATTTAGGTACCTGTGCAAAATTTCTGGCATTGTCAGGTTCTTTTAAAGTGGATATTTGATATTTGTGTCATCAGAGAAAAATACTAAAGCAGTTTTTATTTAGAAAAATAAAAAGTCAATTGTTTGGTTTTAGTCTGTGCTGAAAAACACGCTCTTTGAATGAAGAGACCTTTCAAACAGGCTTTGTGTGAGCGACATGGCTGTTTATTCACCTGCGTGCAGGTGGGCTAAGGCCAAAAAGGGCATTAGCAAAGGGCAGTGGGATAGGAGTTGGTTTTATAGGTTTGGGTAGTTTTGGGGGGGGCGGGGGTGTTGCAGAGTAAGTTCAGTTACAGTGGTGGAGGTAGGGGCAAGGAGTATACGTGACCACAAGTTCAGTTACAATGGCAGGGTTGGGTGAGAGGTATTTACATTATCATAAGAACAGTTAAGATGGCAGGGTTGGGTGAGGGGCTTTCCTGGGGAAGCTCCGCTGGGCGATCAGGGACAGTGGCGAATGCAGGCAGGGGATAGGAGACATCAGCCGAGGCAAGCAGGACTTCAGACTTTCAGGCTCCAGGCTTGCGTATGGAGACCTGACAGTCTGGTCTAAAGTAGACTCCAAAGTGTCTGTATCAAAATGGCAGCATCAACCCATCTGGCATGGATCCTTCTTAATGGGGAGGTAAGCTTTGCAAACACCCTCCTTGTTCATACCCTTCCTACTACTCTAGGTATTCAACCTTGTGGAAGTTTTGGTACTTCTACCAGGTTGTTGGAGCCCTGCTGAGGTTGACGGTGAGGTGTAAGATGAAGAGCAATTTTTGCGAAACTGTGAGTTGATGTGTACCACTTGGATGGAAGTAGATGGGAGCAGATGCTACATGTTGATAAATCTCCAACTTTGAGTAGTTTTAGGTAGTCTCTCCTTTTTCATCATGAATAGATGGAACACATGTGTTAGGAGGAGAGCCAAATGCTATTTGCCACCAGATTCTTTAGCTTAGATCCTTGAATTGTTTAGCAAAAGACTTATACTACCTGTACCAGAAGAATCTTTTAGTTCCTCTTGCAGTGTTTTGTAGCTTTTCCAGATTTGGGCTAAATCTTGTGGTCACATTCTGGAATGTAGAGAAACTGTAGAGTTAAAAGCCATTACTACTGAGAACAAATTATTTTGTGGCCAACACAATCTTAGGGCTTATTGAATTAGCTATAATCTATAGCTGAGACTATGAGTTGTTCACTAAAATCAATTCTCCCCTTCATTTAGTAAATATGAAACACATGCTTTTGGTGGCACATGGTGAAAGAGCACATTTCCCAGACTCCCTGGCAGCTAGATGTGATTAAACAATAAATTCTACGAGCAGAATCAAAGTTTCAAGCTACCTCCTTAAAGGAAGCACCTTTCTCTCTCCCCCAACTCCCCTGCTAGTTGGGATACAGACCCAGCAGGTGTGGTGGTGAGGTGTCTGTGCAGAACACCCTAAGGGATGAATGGGTAGCAAGATAGAAGGAGCCTCCGTCCCCATCACCGTGGAACCACCATCTCTTGGCTGCTTACACTTGAACCATTATGTAAAAGAGAAACAAACTTCTTTCTTGTTTAGCCCACTAAATTTTGGGAAGGGTGAAGTGCAAAATAATCACTGTTTTATATTATACTCTTACAACGCTATTACAGTGTTTATTACACTTATGTAATTATTTGCTTCCTAGTCTGTCTACCTCTCTAGAATATTTCTTTCTTTCTGAACTATGAGCGCATAGAAGGCATTCCATAAGTGTTTTTAAAATGTGTAAGTCATTGAATGGTGGGAAAATTTGCGGAAAAGGGAAGCTAGGGAACTAAATACAAATTTCAATTTCACAATTTGGTGTCGCTAAAGTTTCCCTAGGCCTCTCTAGCCTCGGGGTGGGGAATGACTGGACTTCTATAAACAATACGTGAGGACAGTGATGAATGCATAGGGATTCACAGCTTTCCCTTCCTGTAACCCCAGAGGAAAATTCTGGTGTTTCTTGCTCAGCGATCTGTGCCACTTCACCACCATCCTGATCTTAACTCACACTCGTCTTTCAGATCAGGATCATCTGACACACACTTCCCATGTCAGTGGAAGGTCTTTGTCAGAAAAGACAAGGAAAGGAAACAGGAATGGTGGGGGAGAGGGGATCCTGAGGAAGCTACAGGGCATGAAAACCACATTTCCTTTTCAATCTCACTTGAGAGATACAGGTAAAGGTTCAAATTAATTTGCTCATTTTTGTTGTGGGGTTTATTTTGTTTTTGTTTTTTTTTTTTGAGACGGAGTCTCTCTCTGTCGCCGAGGCTAGAGTGCAGTGGCGTGATCTCAGCTCACTACAACCTCTGCCTCCTGCATTCAACCAATTCTCCTGCCTCAGCCTCCTGAACAGCTGGGATGACAGGTGTGCACCACCACGCCTGGCTAATTTGTATTTTTAGTAGCGACAGGGGTTTCGTCATATTGGCCTGGCTAGTCTCCAACTCCTGACCTCAAGTAATCCTCCTGCCTCAGCCTCCTGAAGTGCCGAGATTACATGCGAGAGCCACTGCACCCAGCTTAATTTGCTTTTGATTTTTGGTCTGTGTTCTCTGAAAGTGACATCATAGAAAAAGATTGGGAACTTTGAAGAAAACTGCCACTATTTTTCTTTCTACACCATTAATAGCTAAAGTTTCACTGGCTTTTAACCCACCTCTTCAGGAAAGGGTTCAGCCCCTTCCCCAATTCACAAATTAAGTTTGCAAGTCCCTGGAGGTTGTTTCTCTTGTGGAAAGGAATTCTGACTCTCACTGTGATGCTGGCTGCTCGTGAAGTTACAGGAAGGCCACGCCATGCCTCCATAACCACCACTGGTGTCCTTGGGAAGCTGATGTCTCTGCCCAAAGCATGGTCTTCACATGCACCAAAAATCTTCTATCCTCAAGTATTGTTTTTTTCTAGAATCTTTACTCTACCAGAGTCATGCTATGATCCTCACAGAGGTGGAAAGAATATTCTTTTTCCCCATCCCTGACCTTGCATTGATTTCACCTGCTGCATTTATCCCCTTTCTCCATAGAGTGCAGACATGAGTCTATAGCCCAGGGATGGCCAACTGCCCAGGGGCAGATTGTAACTATTTTAGGCTTTACAGGTCACATGGCATCTCCATCTCATATTATTCCTTATTGTTTTTTTCTTCTTCACAAACTTTAAACAGTACAAAAACTATTACTAACTTGCAGACAGTACAAAAACAGGCCCTGAGCTTGATTTGGCCCTTGAGCCATAGTTTGCAGACCCCTGATCTCCAGGAATTGCCCCAGGAACTGGTATCTGTGATACAAGTCTTCCTCATCTTGATTTTTCTCCCAGATGCACATGAAAAAATTTAAAATAAAGACTTCCGGCCAGATGCGGTGTCTCATGCCTTTAATCCCAGCACTTTCGGAGGCTGAGGTGGGTGGATCACCTGAGACCAGGAGTTTGAAACCAGCCTGGCCAACATGGTGAGACTCTGTCACTACTAAAAATACAAAAATTAGTCAGACAAGGTGGGACGCACCTGTAACTTGGGAGGCTGAGACAGGAGAATTTCTTGAACTTGGGAGGCAGAGGTTGCAGTGAGCGGAGATCGCACCACTTCCCTCCAGCCTGGGCGACAGAGCGAGACTGTCTCACAAAAACAAATAAATAAAATAAAAACAAAGATTTCTTCTTCTCTTCTTCAGCTGAAAAGCCATCATGCAATTCAAACTCTTGCAGTGCTGTCTCCCAATTCAAAACACAAGTTTGAATCATCTTAGGCTCAAACTAAGAACTGGCATTAGTTCAGTTAAATTAATCTGCAAGTTGTTCCGAAGTGGGGAAGCGGGGCAGGATGGATTACATCTTGAATGGACAAGTGTTGGAGAGCAGAGTTCATCTCCATGGAAATTATCTTTGATAGCAGATTTCTTCTGAAAAATAGCCAAGTTTGTGGTTTTGTTTTTCAAAACTCTCTTCAGCAACATGTGAAAAAAAGAAGAGGCAACGAAAACTCATCTGATTCCAGATATGATAATGGAAGATGGCCACCAGGAAGCCCTCCAAGAAAAACAGGTCAAATCAATCATCTTCATGGCCCCAGTCCTCCTCCAAAGGCTGGTGGATGAGGAAGGTAAATGTCTACTCTAAGAAGCAGGCAAGCGGACATGTACGTTCACACCAGAGAGAAGCCACCAAGAAGCAGAGGGCTGACCACGCTGGACAAGTAGATGTATGCGTACGTCTAAACACGGATTGCTCTGCATCTTCACAGATGAATGAGATCATGCTGGGAATTCCCTCTGCAGGGAACTGGCCTGACTGGTATGCAGTTCTATAATTGCATGTCTGTCTCATTATCTTTTTAAAAATAGTTTACTGAAGTATTTATACAGTTCTAAGAAGTAAATTTTTTAGGTTACAAAACTGACTCCTCATCCTTATATAATTAAGTCACAATAAACTCTGAATCTGAAGATGATAAAAGTCTATGTATTCAGTACTATCAGTGTCCGTGCCACCTTTTTCAACTTTTGAAATATTGTTCATTGTTAATTTGTTCTCATTTATAACTAAGTCACATTGTATTTTTAAAAATTCAAAACAAAATAATGCGCAGCAGAATTAACCAAGCTTGAGATCCTTGTCAGCTCTTCAGCTGCAGACTAACCAATCTGTGGGTGAACACACCTGAGCTGGGGTGTGGGGAAGCCATGTAAGGCCAATAGTTTCCTTGGACGTCAGGGTCCAAATGCATCTTTAAGAGGGTTGGCAAACCCACTTTGGTTATTCCTCAGTCTGCTGAATTCACAGTATGAAGACATAGCTGACAATTCTTTGTGAGCTTTTTTAAGCATAATTCGTTTTGTTTAAATGATCCAGAAACTACAGCCAGATGACTGAATATTTAATATTTAGGAAGTTGAGTTGATTAGAGACAAGACAACTGACCTTCGAAAATGCACTTTGCTCTTGTTATTTGACAAATAATTTTGCTTCAGTTATTTAAGATACAGCTTCTCCTGGCTGGTGAGGAAATGGTCTGTCGTGAATGTGCAAAGCAGTGACAATTTGTGTAACATGGGACTTCAGGGCAACAACCAGATGGCTTATTTCTGCTGACAAGTGAGATCCCTGCTAGACTGTGTGTGAAGACGTGCAGGCGTTATTGGAATTTTGTTTTACCCAGAGAGAATTAGGAAATATTTACCAAAAGGATTTTCTGTGTATTTATATTTATTAGCACAGAGTATATAAGGTCATAAAATCAGTCATTCATTTGGTAAATATTCTGTGGGAGGTCCTGGGCTGTACTGATACCCAAACATTTAAGCATACTGAATACATCTGCTTAATAAAAAATTATAACTCATCCTAAAGAAAGAATATTGAAAAGAACTGTCCTAATGTGTGGTCACCTTATGTAGAGGATATAAATCCTATAGCTATCTGCAGTTGCCAGTATCGCAATCTATGCAAAAATGTAAAGTAAAACACACACACACACACACACACACACACACACACCCCAGTGCTTTATGGGAATGGAAAAGGAAGCTAGGTCTACCTCTTTAATTAAAGAATATATTCTCTAACCTTTTAGATACTTGAAAACTAATTTAAGCTCTGAAGTAAAAAGGGAAGACTCATCTATTAAGTGATCACTGCCTTGCCCCAAGGCAACTGTAGATCCCAAATGTAATCATTGAAATGTCAGCATTTTCCTTCCCTTTTTCTGCAGTGATACAGAGAGCTCCATTGTCTGTTCTCTCAGGCAGCTCAGGCTGGCAGATTCCACCTGAAATAACACAGTGCAATTCTCCTTCCTTGGGAGTAGGAATGCTCAAGGGGGACAATTCGGCTCTGCCAGTTAGTTCAGCTCACACAGCTGTAGCCTGCTGGGAGGAGAATGGGCTCAGCTCTTGGCCCAGCACTGAGGGGGAAGAGGTCTCAAGCCTGAGGCCCGGCCCTCACTGGGTTCAGAGCCCACTGACCCACACTGCTGACCTTGGCACTGGGCGGAGGCAGGGCTCCCAAACATCACTAGGGGATTTCCCTAGGACAGCCAGGGCACTGTCTCTGTGTGCTGAAAATCCGTACTAGAGGGGCTCCTCTGGGATGACATCTACAGATGACCAAAGGAAACTGAGTCCTGCACAAACAAAGAATTTGCATGGGATGAAAGAGTTGTCTCTGGGGTGTGTGTGTGTGTGTGTGTGTGTGTGTGTGTTGGGTGTGTCATGGGTTGGGAGTAGAGAGTTGTAAAGGGGTGGAGAAGGAACATTGTCATTTCTTGGGAGCTTGAGAAAGATCCCATTAGATTTTTATCTCACAAGTTGCAACAGCAAAAACAAAAATGTTTCAGATGAACTATATAAGGAAAAATTAAAGAGATTGTGGGAAGATCTGAGAATGATTCAGAAGAATCAACAGCTCTTTGTGGCTGATTAGATATGTGAAACAAGGGAGAAGGAACGGTTAGGGCAGATAGATTTCTGGCAACTATGGGCCCATGTGCCCCTCTCTCAGATGTGGAGACAGCGTGGCCATTGCCTGAATTACCCACTAACCCCTGACTTGGGCTGCTCTTCCACCAAACTCAAACAAGACAGGCCCTGGATTCCTTACTATAACAGTTGCTGCATTTTGCCTGCATATAATGAATATATTTTTTGAACCAAAAACTTGGGACACACAGATTCCTCTTCGGTCTGACAATGGGACAGGGCTGTGTCTCCAGTGAGGGTGTAAGGTCCTCAAGATGGTTCTACTTTTAGGACTCTGAGGGTGTGCTCCAAGGTGGGATTGGAAAGGCTGGAAGCCCTCTGGTGGTATGTGTCCTAGCTCCTCTGGTCATGAGAACCATAGCTGACCTCATAAAGACATTAGTGAGGAGGCTGATCCGGATAAGTCTCAGGATTCCATAAACCTCATGTGTGGCCTCTGAAAGTATTCTATTTTCCAAACCATTTTAATGTCATAAACAAGCCCAAAGAAAGTCAAACTTGAACAGTGCTTCTTATTTCTTTCCTTTTCATTAACAACAACAAAAATCCCTAACCCATTTCTTTAACAACAAGCCTACGTTCCATTTCCAGGCTAGTTGGAAACTGCATGAAGAAGACATCACGTCAGGGCCTTTTGCAAAGACAGAGCAGGAAGTGCCTTGTCCCATTCACCACAGCTGAAGTGCTGTGATTAGGTGCAGGCAGCAGCTTTCAAACCAGCATATAACCCAGCAATAACAGGCTTTCCCTATAGTCTCTGGCAACTACAGCAGCTGTTATTTAAGATTTGATGGGGGTTTATCAACTTTTTGATTAAAGAAATAAAAATTTTAAGTCATCTTCTCTAATCACAGTGCTTTCTTTGGAATTCTGCTTCTGGCTGTGTCTTACTTTGTTGGAAAGCAGTTGTCTGTATGATGCAGACTGCCTTTTCCACGATACTTGTATACAAAACAACAGTGGAAGATAAGGCAGAGGGCAGGTTTGTTTCCTGGCAAGGATCATAAAGAGAATGTCCCTCTCCAGGAGAAAGACTGGGCAGGTTTGTTAATAGTCCCTTGTAAGACTGGGAGCACCTTCAGCTCCAGGTTCCTTGGCTGTGACACAATGCGCTGTATACACAGCAGCCACCTGGGCCCACCTCTGCATCACCCCCGTGGGACTTGGGGCTCCCGGGGACTGCATGGGAACATGAAGGTCACGCTGCCAGCTGTGCTGACATGAGGTCTTTTGTTGCTGACTGGGAGTCTCATGTGTTCTGCTACCATCAACGGAGCTGTGACTGGTTCACTTGTGAGCTTCCAAGCAGGGCAAAAATCTCAGATCCTTCAGGGTTCTTGACATTATTCTCTGTCATCATCCTTTTGGCTCATCATTTGATTTAAAAGTTGAGGGAGATTAGAGAGAAGTTGTGATAAAGACAACAAAAGCAAATTACGTGGCTAATGTGAGATTAATGCTGCTCTCTTCAGGGTCCTGCCAGCTTCCCAGTTATCGTTACTTTTCCCCTGCCCCCATCTGAGCAAGCATCAGGCCAGTGAATTGCAGACACAAACCTAGTTATCATTAGTTTCTGGCCAGGTATAGTGGCTCATGCCCGTAATCGCAGCACTTTGGGAGGTTAAGGAGGGAGGACTACTTGAGCTCAGGAGTTCGAGACCGGCCTGGGCAACATAGCAAGACCCCATCTCTACAAAAAACTTTAAAAAACTATCCAGAGATGGTGGTGTGAACAAACATGTGGTCCTAGCTACTCAGGAGGCTGAGGTTGCAGGACCACTTGAGGTTGCAGTGAGCTGTGATCACACCACTGCACTCCAGCCTAGATGACACAGCCAGATCCTGTCTCAATAATAATAATCATTCTACCATGATCTGAGTGCCTGGTATCAGCCATTCCTCATTCCATGATCTCTGTTTCTGCCAATAGTTTTGAAAGCTTGGTATTGTTACCAACCTGAAGCTAGGAAGGGCTGAGAAACTTAACTGCAATATTGCAGAGCCTCGTGATAGGGGCAGGATTCTTATGTGTATTTATCTGGTAGCAAAGCTCATGTTCCTTCCACCGCAGCCACATACCACCTCAGCTATTAGAATAGGGTTTCAGAGGAAAACAAGAAACATGTGAATGGTGACGCTGGCTGGTTTGCGTAGCTTCCTCTCCTCAGTGCCTACTCCAACCCCATTTCCTGATTCACTGCCCTGTTTCACTCAACCCCATTATTTCCAATCACAACTATTCTTCAACCCTTTCCCGTTAGCATCTCTTCTCTTTTTTATTTTTGAAATTTAGCATCTCTTCTTAAATGCAGAGATATTCACAGTCTTTTTTCACAGCTGATTAGAAATCTGTGCGTGAGGAGATGGGCTAAGAGGTACAGGGTTATGCATGATGTGAGAGAATAATGACAAGAAGCGTGCGATGAACTGGCCCTCAGCAGCAGTGACAGTAATCCATGACCTCATCTTCCAGTCTGTGGGGCTTCTTAGGCATCCACCGGAAACCTGAGTTGGAAGCACACTCTCCAAGTCTTCCCCGTGGGGGCTCATTTGAGGGATGGCTGCCATCCAGCCTGTATTTCCAGGAAATGAGACTTCAATTCCTTGTAGTGTTAACTTTAAAGGAAAGGCATTTTGATGATTCTTTAAAAGGGAAGGGCATTTGAAGAAAAGTTGAATGAAAATATAGAAAAATCCACAACTGGTCGGGTGTGGTGGCTCACGCCTGTAATCCCAGCTCTTTGGGAGTCTGAGGTGGGTGGATCACGAGGTCAGTTCAAGACCAACATGGTGAAACCCTGTCTCTACCAAAAATACAATAATTAGCTGGGCATGGTGGCACATGCCTGTAGTCCCGGGAGGCTGAGGCAGGAGAATCACTTGAACCCAGGAGGTGGAGGTTGCAGTGAGCCAAGTTCGTACCATTGCACTCCAGCATGAGTGACAGAGTGAGACTCTGTCTCAAAAAAAAAAAAAAGAAAAATCCACAACTCATTTTCTTTTGCAGTCACATGGCCCCTGCTGCCACGTGCGTACCTATGAAATTCCCTGTGATCTGTGAGCAGGTGGTGGAACACCTACTAAATGAGCTACCCACTTACACATTTCCAAGCACCTCTATTTTGCCACAATTCACCAAACTCCTCAGCCCTGGAGATGCCTTGGGGTGTGGAAGATTTGAAAACAAAAGTGTATTTACAAATTCACCCTCACCATTACATGGCATACTATATTTTCACAGCAGAATTTTTATTCATTGCTGCCTTCAAGAGTGTAGGCACATACTAAACTATATGAGTTCAACAGCTTAATGTTAGTTTAATCTATTAGACCTGAGTTGGAAAAATTATATAGTTGAGAAGCCATTTGGAAAGGTGGAGATGCAAAAAGACCAGAGTCAGAGGAAAGGGTAGAGAACGGAAAATATTGGTTCATGAAATAATGAAATTGATTCAAGTCACTGTGGCTAACCTAGAAGGCCCAGCGAAGGGCAAGAGATCTGCAAACCTTCCTTTACTGGTGTATTTGTTCTTATTCAGCTGACCTCATTCAGTTCAGGTCACATCGCTCGGGCCTCTGGAACTGTGCAGAAGGGAAATAAAGAGACCAGTGATGAGACCAAGGGAGGGAACTGGGCCTGGCCTTGGAGGGTGCACCCACAGAGGTTCCCAAAAGGAAAGAAGACACAGTTTACAATCTGTTTACCAGCAGCCTCTGGCAGCTTTTACACACAGTCAAATCAACCACAGCTTGCCCTCCTGTCAGCCCAGCCAGCTGTGGGCCACTTTCTGATTGATGTGAATCCTCCTCACCATATGTCTCCTCACTCTGACTGATTCGGCCAAGTCATACTGTGGTTTTGTGGACAGACAAGATTATCCAAAAGCATCAGGTTTGTGTTGGCTTGGTGGCTTGTGGAACAAGGTTTACTTCTTGTTGATGTGATTTTGGTGTTTTTGTTTTTGGTGTGAAAAATGTGACAGCTTTTTTATTTTTTATTTTTTTGAGACAGAGTCTGGCTGGCTTGCCCAGGCTGGAGTGCGGCGGTGCGATCTCGACTCGCTGCAACCTCCGCCTCCTGGATTCAAGCGATTCTCCTGCCTCATGAGTAGCTGGGACTACAGGCATGCACCACCACACTCAGCTAATTTTTCTATTTTTAGTGGAGACAGGGTTTTACCATGTTGGTTAGGCTGGTCTTGAACTACTGACCTCAGCTGATCCACCTGCTTCCAAAAGTACTGGGATTACTGGCGTGAGACACTGCACCTGCCCATGTGACAGCTTTTAACACCATAGTATCTTAAAGACAAGGTAGGGGATGTCACGAGTTTGGGGCACGTGACCCTTATATCTCTGTATATTTCTTTCTAATGCATGTATTTCTGTCTCTGGGCCTTGCTGCATTTCTGTCAATCACTTCTCTTTTTAACTGTCTGTCTCTATTTCTCTCCTCTGTTCTGCCCCTCTCCACTTCCCATCTTTTCCTTTCCATTCATTTACTGAAAGTTGAATTGGATGCCAGCCACTGTCTATTGTCTCTAACAATAATAAAATTCCCCTACATCATGTCAATCCTATGTTAGTCTACACAGTATGTTGAGCCGCTCCAAGCTGGTAAGAAGTGAGCTTATAAAATGAGAGCACAAGCTCCTGGGAACAGAGAGAAAGGAGACTAAAATGTCTGTGAAAATGAAACATTTAATTAAGCTCCCTGATTTTAAACTTTTTCAAACATGAAACATATGGCTCTATAAAGTATGGAACAGGAACCAAAAAAGTGACAAGCTGGTCAAAGTGTGTCTTTCAAATCTACAGTCAAGGCATTTAAATGTTAAAATGATTCAGATCCACGACTGGGATGCTCCCTAATTTATTTTTCTCTTTAAATGGTCAGAATACAGGCCAGGCTCAGTGGCTAACGCCTATAATCCCAGAATTTTGGGAGGCTGAGGCAGGCAGATCACTTGAGGCCAGGAGTTCAAGACCAGCTTGACCAACATAGCAAAACCCCATCTCTACTAAAAATACAAACTATTAGTTGAGTGTGGTGGCACACGCCTATAATCCCAGCTATGTGGGAGGCTGAGGCAGGAGAATCCTTGAACCTGGGAGGCGGAGGGTACAGTGAGCTAAGATGGCACCACTGCACTCCAGCCTGGGTCACAGAGTGAGACTCTGTCTAAAAAAATTAATAAAATAAAATAAATGGTTAGAATACAGACTTCTTTTGGGCCTCAGGCCATGAGCAGTTTTAGAATCCCACACACAGTAAAGCCTGCAGAGCCAGCACTGTGCCACCCTACGTGTAGGAGGTACTAAACACACAAGTTGAAATTCATTTTTTTTAAAATGCTGGAAATTGTTTTTCCCTGGAATATACGATCACACTTTAAGACTCTCTGAATTGCCTATAATTACTGGAAGGCCTCATGTTTCACACCAATAATTCCAGCATTAGTGGGAAGCTCAGAAGACATGAGGAAAGACAGAATTCATTATTAATGACAGTACTGCCGCCCTCTGAGGAAACACAGTGCATCTAATGCCCAGCTGACTTCATCTTTCCGTCAATAAGTCCATGCTCTCTCATGGTTTATGGCACTCATTGGTCGGCCCACTGGAGAGGACCACAGCTCATTAGCAAACACACTTTGGCCTTAATTAAGCTACTCTTTCCGGTCTATGATACTACTTCAAGGGTATTACATCAATATAAATTGAGACTTTTCCTGCTTTATTTTAGTCTTATTATAGAACTGAATTCAGATTATTTATTTTAGAAGATGATTCAATTAAGCTCCACGTAACTAATGAAATGCACACATTCTCACATATTTTATATTTTAATATGAGATGAATTCACTTGGAAGAGTAATTTCTTTTTTGCCTCCTCCTCCTGCTCCTTCTTAACTGGGGGTCTGTGAGTGAATTTGTTTGCTAAGGCTGCCATAATAAAGTAACCACAGCCTGGGGGGCTTCACCATCAGAAATTCATTTTCTCATGGGCCGGGAGGCTAGAAGTCTGAGATCAAGGTGTTGGCAGTGTTCACTCCTTCTAAGGCTGCGAGGGAAAGAGCTGCTCTAGGCCCCTCGCCTTGGCTTACGGATTGCTGTCATCTCCTCCCTGTGTTTTAGTCTGTTCTCATGCTGCTTATAAAGACATACCTCAGACTGGGTGATTATAAAGGAAAGAGATTTAATTGACTCACAGTTCCACATTACTGGGGAGGCCTCGCAATCACGGCAGAGGGCAAGGAGGAGCAAGCCATATTTTACATGGCAGCAGGGAAAAGAGAATTTGTGCAGGGGAACACCCCTTTATAAAACCATCACATCTCGTGAGACTTATTCACTATCACGAGAACAGCATAGGAAAGACCCACCCCCATGATTCAATTACCTCCCCCTGGGCCCTTCCCACATCACATGGGAATTGTGGGAACTACAATTCAAGGTGAAATTTGGGTGGGGACATAGCCAAACCATATCACATTGTCTTTCCTCTGTATGTGTCTGTGCCAAATCTCCTATTCTCATAAGGTCAGGGCCTACCCTAATGACCTCATTTTAACTTAATTCCTTTGTAAAGACCATATCTCCAAATATAGTCCCATTCTGAGGTGCTGAGGGTTAGGATTTCAACGTATTAATTTGGGGAAGTGGCTGGGAAGGAGGTGGTTGTTAGGCCATTCTTGCATTGCTATAAAGGAATACATGAGGCTGGGTAATTTATAAAAAAAGAGGGCTAATTGGCTGAGGGTTCTGCAGCCTGTTTAGGAGGCATGGCACTGGCATTTGCTCAGCTTCTGGGGAGGCCTCAGGGAGCTTTTATTCATGGTAGAAGTGAAGCTGCACACCACCTGGCAAGAACAGGAGCAAGGGTAGGGAGGGGCCACACACTTTTCAACAATCAGGTCTCATGAGAACTCGCCATCCTGAGGACAGCACCAAGCCACGAGGGATCTATCTCCACGACCCAAACACCTCCCACCAGGCTCCACTCCAACACTGGGAATTACCATTCAACATGAGATCTGGGTGGGACAAACATCCAAACTATAGCAGGGGGACAAAATTCATTCCATAATGATGAACAAGAGGTGACATTTCCAAGTAGAGACAATGGAATGCATGGTTAAGGGCACCATCTCTGGAGTCAGATCATGTGTCAGATCCTAACCTGCTTCTCACCTAAGTAACCTTGGGCAATTCCCTTTTCTGCCCTTCAGTTCCTCCTTTTTTGTTTTTTTAGATGGAGTTTCACTCTTGTTGCCCAGGCTGGAGTGCAACGGCTGGTCTCGGCTCACCACAACCTTTGCCTCCCAGGTTCAAGCGATTCTCCTGCCTCAGCTCCCAAGTAGCTGGAACACCCGGCTACTTTTTTGTATTTTTAGGAGATATGGGGTTTCTCCATGTTGGTCAGGCTGGTCTTGAACTCCCAACCTCAGGTGATTCGTCCACCTCGGCCTCCCAAAGTGCTGGGATTACAGGCATGAGCCACTGCACCCGGCCCCAGTTCCCCTTTCTTTAAAATGGGTTAATAATGATACCTGCTGCAGGGAGCTTTATGCTTTTTACATAGAAAACCCTCTGTAAGCGTTTACTACAATAATTTCAAGCTTTTCCCTTAAAATGCTTAAAGGGTGCTTATGCATTTTCCTCATAAGAGAAATGAATAATGGGTTGATATCCCATAAAAATGTAAAAAAAGTATCTGTATACTTGTGGTGAGGTGAATTGAGATGTCTATTTTAAAACCATATTTTATAATCACAATTTTCTTTTATACTCAAAACTTATAATGCCCCTTGTGTTAGGGCATGAAAAGGATTGTGGGCCATATGTGGCAGATTTCAGCCGAGACTCTATCCTGCCAGCCTTCTCAGCCAACCCCTATCTCTTCTCCCCCATCTGAACCAGAGGCAGCCAGATTAAGTCATGAGAGCTTTGCCCTCACAAATGGGATTAATGTCCTTATAAAGGAGGGATCAGGGAGCTACCTGGCACTTTCCCCCTTCCACTGTCTGCCACAGGAGGGCACAGCATTTGTCCCTATCTCCATATGAGGAGATGAAGAGGCAGGAAGAAGGTGCCATCTTGGAAGCAGCGAGCAAGCCCTTGCTAGACACTGAATCTGCTGGAGCCTTGATCTTGGACTTCCCTGCCTCCAGAACCATGAGAAATAAGTTTCAATTATTTATAAATTACCCAGTCTGTGAATACTTTGTTATAGCAGCAAGAACAAAGTAGACAACATCTCTGCCTTAGCTAAACTGGGGATTAGCTCCTTGTATTCCTCTTTGGTGCCCCCATCACAACCTGCACACATCTAAGGACTTTTTCTTTTCCTTTTTTTTTGAGATGGATTTTTGCTCTGTCACCAGACTGTAGTGCAGTGGCACGATCTTGGCTCACTGCAACCTCCGCCTCCTGGGTTCAAATGATTCTCCTGCCTCAGCCTCCCAAGTAGCTGGGACTACAGGCACATGCCACCAAACCCAGCTAATTTTTGTATTTTTAGTAGAGATGGGGTTTCACCATGTTGACCAGGCTGATCTCAATCTCTTGACCTTGTGATCCACCCGCCTCAGCCTCCCAAAGTGCTGGGATTACAGGTGTGAGCCACCAAGCCTGGCCAGCACTGTTTCTAATGGAATTGTTATATCATTGCTTCACCTCTCCTAACACACTGAGTTCCTTGGGGTCAGAAGCCTCGTGTGGTCATTTCTAAACCTCACTGTCCAGCATAGTACATGCTAATATAGTAGATGCTTCAAGGGGCTTGTCTTTTTCCCAGTTACATAGACATTGAAATCATTTGTGTGCCCAGCTCCTCCTGAAGGACAAGGGGCCAAAGTCATAATAATTTTTGATTCCATCTCCATCAGGATTCTTAGTGTCAAGGAACAAAACCCATCTGTGTTAATTTGAGTATAAAAGGATTTTGGTAAAAGGAATTGGGTAGCTCACTGAATCGGTAAGAAGATCAGAAAATTGGACTTGACCAGGAGTGATGGCTCACAGCTGTAATCCCAGCACTTTGGGAGGCGGAAGCAGGTGGATCACTTGAGGTCAGGAGTTCGAGACCAGCCTGACCAACATGGCAAAACCCTTCTCTACTAAAAATACAAAAATTAGCTGGGCGTGGTGGTACATGTCTGTAATCCCAGCTACTCAGGAGATTGAGGCAGGAGAATTGCTTGAACCCGGGAGGCAAGATCACGCCACCGCACTCCAGTCTGGATGACAGAGCAAGTTTCCATCTCAAAAAAAAAAAAAAAAGAAAATTGGACTTGAACACAGGTATAAGAAAGGCAAACCAGAGGCAGCGTGGGCCACAGTCAACATTATACTATCAAACTAGGCCACTTGATGTCAAGAACACACTGCTGTCCCATGGCATTACCAGCTGTTCCTAGAAATTAGACGTCATTGTGGCACCTACCATAACCCTCCCACTGGGTAGGTTATCCACCCTTCCTATTGCCTGGACTCTGTTCCCAAGTCCAAATGGGGTGTGTAACCATAAAGTACTGATACTCTCAGTTTAAGGGGAAGCTGGGAAGGTAGCTGGTGTTTCCAACTTGGCCAGAGAAGGTATGGGAATTCCTCAGTGAAGATGGATCAGATATTGGTAGACAGAAAAATTTAAAATATCAATTATAGATCCCTTAGGTCTAGCACAGGCTGGCAAATAGTAAGTGCTAAGTAAAAGCAGATTTTAAAAAATGAAGTATGAATAAATGTCCTCTGAATGTGTTTCCAGAAACCCACTTTGCCAAGGGGAATCTTAATCTGGCCCTACAATAACATATTTTGGATGAGGAGAGAAGGAGAAAAGAGGATTGGAGAAAAACCTAACATGTATTAAGTGTCTGTGACATGCCAGGTGCTGTGCAGGCACATTAGATGTGCTCCTGCAGGCAGGTGATGCAGTCCTCAGGAGGCAGGGACCATTGGTGTCTATAATCATTCATCATCTCCCCAGGGCCTAGCACAGTGCCTGGCATACAGTAGGGACTGGATAAATGCTTGTTGTTGATGTGGCAATCTGACAGAGGAGACTTTGTGCTGCTTTGTTGGTGTTCAGCAGCTTAGGTTTTGGTGGTCACAAAACTAGTGAGTAGCAGCTGCCAGGCACCCAGTCCAGTACTCTCTCCATCCTCACACTTGTATGGATGCCAAACTGTGCATTGCGCTGTGCAGTCTATCACTTCTATGGGATTCTGGGATTTTTAAAAAGCTTCCAATGAACAAAATCCCTTTGAGGACCTGTGGATTTGGAATCTGAATGCCCACCCCCCACTTCCCAAAAGAATCACATTATTAAATGTATATTCTTTCAGATTACAGGTTTCCATAAAATGGACTTTGACCTCACGGCTCAGGGGGTTTCAAAGCCCTGTCACAGCCTTGCTCTCTAGGTATGCATTTTCAAAATCTTCAGAAGATACAACAGTTTTTCCAAAATGATCAAACGACACGCCTCCTGAAGTGCCCTCCCCTTCTCCTGGCCCATTCCTCAGCTGGCCTCTGCGTCTGCCAGAAGTGATCAAATGAGGATGATTTCTGAAGAAATGTTTTCATCATGAGAATTGCAAGCAGGCAAGCCTCCAGCTTTTGCTTGTCAATTCACGCGTTTCCAGCCTTTTTAGTTCCTTTTTCAGAGATGCTTCCTGCCCCCTAGTGGTGGGAGGCAGCAGAAAGGACAGGCTGACCTAGATTCTGTTTCCAAGACTGACTATTCACTCGTTAGAACAATCATTGTTCGATGCAAGCAAGAGCAGAAAACAAACAAAAACCCTTTCATAGTGGTGCTCCAGGGTCTGGCTGTTAACTTGTGAGTGAGAGAAAGTTGCTGATGAAAATTAAAAACTATTTGAGCACAGTGGATGGAAAATAAAAAGGAATCTTTTGCAGGGCCACACCTCGCCATCCTCTAGGGTCGTCCTTCTCAATATGCCCTATGTGGACGGTTCTGCCCCACGTTGGGAGGTGCTGCCACTCTGCAATGTCACTGTATTTCTTAGATGCTGAACCAAGCCCAAGGCAAGGACTCCCCTGCTCTGGACAGCGTGAACAGCTGCTGAGGTCTGCATGTAGAAGAAAGGAGAACTGCTCTCATTTCGACACAGGTGCCCTGGCTTAGTACACATTAGGAAAAGGCTGCCCTACACTTTTCCTTCTGGAAACAAACAATGAGTGAATGGGAGATGCACCAAGAAACCTTATGACTTCAGCTACTTAGTCATGCCCTGCTTTGCCCTGACAGTCACATTTCTTTTGGGAGCTGTCCTAAGATCGTTGATGGAACACTGGCTTTGGAATTAAACAGTTCCAGCTCCACTGCAATCCATGCTAACTTTGTGACCTAGAAAATTAACTGAGCCCCTCTGATCCTGTTTTCATCCACAAAGCAGGGCTAATGATACTTTTCTTACAGAATTGCTATGAGAACTAAATAAGTATCTCTGTGTATAAGTCGTATCTATTATACATAAACAGTCATGTGTCACTTAGCATTGGGGATGCATTTTGAAAAATGCATTGTTAGGCAATTTCATCTTTGTGCAGCATGTTACTGAGCTGAATACTGTAGGCAGTTGTAACACAAATAAGTATTTGTATCTCTAAACATACCTAAACACAGAAAAGGTACAGTAGAAATACCATGTAAAAGATAAAAATGGCACACTTGTATAGGGCACTTACCATGAAAGGAGCCTGTAGGATCAAAAGTTGCTCTCAGTGAGTCAGTGGTGGAGGGGTGAGTGAATAGACCCAGGACATTACCATACACTACTGCAGACTTTATAAACACGGTACACTTAGGCTACACTACATTTGTTTAAAAATATCTTTCTGGGCCAGGTGTGGTGGCTCATGCCTATAATCCCAATACTTTGGAGGATTAATTTAAGCCAGGAATTTGTGACCGGCCTGGGCAACATAGTTAGATCCCAGTCTTACAAAAAATGTAAAAATTAGCCAAGTGTGGTGCCATGTGCCATTAGTCCTAGCTCCTTGGAAGGGAGGAGGGTTGCTTTAGCCTAGGAGTTCAAGGCTGGTTACACCACTGCACTCCAGCCTGGGCAACAGAGTAAGCTCCAACTTCCAAATATATATTCATTCTTCAACAATAAATTTTAGTTTACTGTAAATTTTTTCGTTTACAAACTTTTTTTTATTCTTTTGTAATAACAATTAGTTTAAAACACACATTATAGAGCTGTATGAAAATATTTTTCCTTATATCCTTATTCTATAAGCTTTTTACTTTTTATTTTTTCACTTTTTAAACTGTTTTGTTAAAAACAAAGACACGGGCCACGCATGGTGGCTCACGCCTGTAATCCCCGCACTTTGGGTGGCTAAGCAGGGTGGATCACAAGGTCAGGAGATCGAGTTCATCCTAACACAATGAAACTCTGTCTCTAGCCAGATGTGGTGGTGCACATGTGTAGTCCCAGCTACTCAGGAGGCTGAGGCAGGAGAATCACTTGAACCCGCGAAGCAGACGTTGCAATGAGCTGAGATCACACTACTGCACTCCAGCCTGGGGGACAGAGCAAGACTCCAACTCAGACACACACACACACACACACACACACACACACGACACAAACACACATTAGCCCAGACCTGTACAGGGTCAGGATCATCAAGACATCACTAAGTGACAGGAAATTTTCAGCGCTGTTACAATCATATGGGAGCACCATGGTAAATGTGCCCTGTTGTTGACAGAAACGTTGTACGGCACATGACTGTGTGTGTGTGTGTGTATGTGTGTGTGTGGGCACAAAGCATCTAATATGATGCCTAACACACGGCAGGTGCTCAATCCTGGTCTCTTCCTCCACCCTCCCATATCTTCACCATCATGGACTCTCCCCAGGTCTCTCTATGCCTGGGAGGACTGCAGTCCTTACTCCATAAGGCCCATCAACACCCCAGCAGTCTTCATGTTCTGCTCTTGCTCCAGAGAGGGGCAAGACAACTCAGCTCACCAGATTCTGAGATTTATCAGGTCTAAATTTGTATTTCGCAGGTTTTGCTTTGTTTTTCAATTGACATTGGAGATCTGATGCCTGGGATCAAATCAGACACTTACCATGCCCAGACACTCCACTAACCATTGGGGGCACATCAGTGAACAAAACAGACAAAAGCCCTGCCCTCATGCGAGAGAAGACATGTTTCTAAACTTGGCGGGACACAGTCTCATTTCTCTACAGTTAATGGGAGTTGTCTTTAACTCATTGACCTTCTTATCTGTCCCAGAGACTCCCAAGGTCCTTTTTTTTTTTTTGAGATGGAGTCTCTGTCACCCAGGCTGGAGTGCAGTGGTTCAATCTCGGCCCACTGCAATCTTCGCCTCCCACATTCAAGTGATTCTCCTACCTCACCCTCCTGAATAGCTGGGATTACAGGCACCAGCCACCATACCTGGCTAATTTTTATATTTTTAGTAGAGATGGGGTTTTGCCATGTTGGCCAGGCTGGTCTTGAACTCCTGACCTCAGGTGATCCGCCCGCCTCCGCCTCCCAAAGTGTTGGGATTACAATCATGAGCCACTGCACCTGGCCCCAAGCTCCTTTCATTGGCTTAAAAACAAGTTAGAATTGGCTCTGGGTGCAAGAAGGGTAGGCTGTGGTGACAACAGGCCCTCCAGTAGGAAGAGGACTAACTGGAGTCAGTGCCTGGCAGCTCCGGCCACAATCTCTTCTAGCATCATGTGCCAAAATGCTGCCATCTCCCCCGGAAACTGTTCTATCTACTAACCTCTTCCTTCGAGCTTCCCTCAGGGTTCCCCTCCATCCCACTGGAACAGGGAGCATTGGGGCAGAGGAGGGGGACACCTGCTGACCATTTCTCTGCTCACTCTGTACCACAGCTTTCCGTTCCACTTTTGGTCCTGGAATTCTAAACCCATCTATACTTTGGGGCGATTTTTGAGCATTTTTTAAAACTCTTATGTCATAATTATACAAACTGACAATAGTTATAGTTAGTACAAAGAAGCACACTACATATATCTACTAAACCTGACAATGAAATCAATTAAGAAGATCTGTTTTAGGCCGGGCACAGTGGCTCATGCCAGTCATCCTAGCACTTTGAGAGGCCAAAGTGAGAGGATCGCTTGAGGCTGGCAGTTCAAGACTAGCTTGGACAATATAGTGAGAACCTGTCTCTACAATGAAAATTTTTAAAATGAGCCAGACATGGTAGCATGCATCTCTTGCCTCAGCCTCCCAAGTCTTACGTACTTGGGAGGCTGAGGTCGAAGGATCGCTTGAGCCCAGGACTTCAAAACTGCAGTAAGCCATGATTGTGCCACTGCACATCAGCCTGGGAGACAGGACAAGACCCTGTCTCTAAAAGAAAAAAAGAAAACATTTTTAAACATTCACACCTCACAATTGCCCTTTATAGTGAACTGCATCCTGTTTCGGCCAGGTGTTTTCCCTAAGAACCATACAGCTCCCTCTCAAGTCTGACTCTAAGATGAAGACAGCCCCTTGTGTTCAGTCAACACTAGTTGGAAAAGCTGGGAAAAAGAGATGAAAAATGTAGCTGAATGGGAATTCTTCCTTTAAATATTTTAAATGTCTCATTCAACAGATATTTATCAGACACTTACCATGCCCAGAGACTCCACTAACCATTGCGGGTACATCAGTGAGCAAAACAGACAAAAGCCCTGCCCTCATAGAACCTGAGAAGACATGCCATGCTAAGCCACACTAGATCCCTAGGGCAAAGGAGAAACCAGGAATGTTGATCTTGTCTTTATTTAAAGATCCTATAATCTAGTCATTATGAATTTGTTTTTGTGTTTTGATTGTTTAAAATATTGCACCAAAATATTTATCTTGATTACTGAATTTTTTGGTGTCCCCTTAAATTCTGTGCCTGAGGCAAGTGTCCCACTCCTCTCACCCTAGTCTTGGCCTGAGACAGATATGGGTAGATGCTGAGGTGCACTGCCCAAATTTCCAGTTAAAGACTGATGCGCCCACTTTTCCCAGCTGCTCAGAGTGTTGGCAGTTGACAGCTCACAGCTGAAGTCCCTCCAGAGACAGCCCTCAGCTGCAGAGAGCCCCAGCCCAAAGCCATGCCCCCTTCCTTGGGGCAGCCCACACCCAATGATTGGTCAATATGGAGAGAGAAGGTCCCAGAGTAAAAGAGAGGCCAGGTGACAATGCTTAACTGTCAGGTGCAAGGTAGAAGCAAATGTTTCAGTAAGCCGCAAGGTCAGAGTGGCAGACAGGGCAATGGACTCACAGAGATCTGTAGAAATGCTAGAATCCCTAGAGGCAAAATAGAAGGGAAGTCAACAAGGGTATTACAGAGTCTGAACCAGTGGTCTTGAAACACAGTTCCCTACCAGCAGCATCAGCACCACCTGAGAAACTGACAGAAATATCAATTCTCAGGCCCCAGTCCAGAGCTACTGGAGTAGAAACTCTGGGGATAGGGCGCGCAATCTGTATTTTTTAGCAAGGCACCTAATCAATACAGTCAGAAGGGAGGCGACTGAGGGCAGCCGTGCCACTAAAGAGTCACAATTCTTCCAGCCTGGTCAACATGGTGAAACCCCATCTCTACCAAAAAATAACAAAATAACTAGAAACAAAAAACATTAGCCGGGCACAGTGGTGTGGACCTGTAGTCCCAGCTACTTGGGATGCTGAGGCATGAGAATCGGTTGAATCCGGGAGGTGGAGATTGCAGTGAGCTAAGATCACGCCACTTAACTCCAGCCTGGGCGACAGAGTGAGACTTCGTCTCGAAAAAAAAGTCACAATTTTTTAACCAGCTTCTGTACCTGAACCAGTTTTTGGACTCAGAGCCCACTGACTGGAGGAAAGGCCAGTGATTATGTCCCTGGTCCTTGAAAGGATAACTGAAATGGACAATAGTTGGAGTTGGCAGAACACTCACATGCTCACATTGGCTCTTTGGCCTGTGGCAAAAGCTATCACAGTGGGGAAGGACTCTCAAGCTGCCTCCACACATCCCTCTGTGCAAGACTGCAAATTTAAAACTTCCTGGGGTAAACGGTGGAACTTAGTGCCACCCTTAAAGACCTAAAGGAAGCAGAGTGGTAGTCCCTAGCAAATTTAATTCATCAGTCTGGCCCCTACACAAATCAGATAGACTTTGGAGGACGTTAGTAGAGCACCCCAAGCTCCACCAACTAGCAGTCCCAATTGCCGGTGCTGTGCTGGATGCGGCACGAGCCGCAGCCCCCACCACGGAAGCTGATCTGGAAGGAGCAACTGACCTTATCTCTATCCTCTACTATCCATTCTCCATGTCCCTCACCCTTGGTTAGTACCTATGACAATAAAATAAACAAGTAACTTCTATAGTATATGAGATGGTAAAAATGCTATGAAAAATCGGATAGGGGAGGAATGATTTGCAATTTTCAATAGGTTAGGAGTCACTGAGAGATGACATTTTCAGAAAGTCTTTTTTTTTTTTTTTTTTTTTAACAGTATCTCACTCTGTCACCCAGGCTAGAGTGCAGTGGCATGATCTTGGCTCACTGCAGCCTCCGCCTCCCAGGTTCAAGCAATTCTTCTGCCTCAGTCTCCTGGGTAGGAGGGATTACAGGTGTGCACTGCCATGCCCAGCTACTTTTTGTATTTGTGATAGAGATGGGGTTTCACCATGTTGGTCAGGCTGGTCTTGAACTCCTGACCTCAAGTGATCCACCCACCTCAGCCTCCCAAAGTGCTGGGATTACAGGCGTGAGCCACACCCCGCCATTTTCACAAAGTCTTGACGAATGTGAGAGTGTGACTCCCTAACTCAGGGGAATAGCAGTCTACATAGATGGAACAGCAAGTAAAACGGCCCTGAGGCTGGATCATATGGAGTATTACAGGACCAGCAAGGAGGTTGCTGTGCAATGTCAGAGGTAGTAGGTAGCCAGACAAGTAGGGCCTTAGAGATCGTTATGATAAGGACTTTGGCTTTTACCCAGAGTGAGAGGAGCTGATAAAGCGTTTGAGATAGGTAACATGACCTGACTTTACCTATGAGCAGGATCACTGACTACTGTGCTGGGAATAGCCTGTAGGGAGGTGGGGTGGCAGAGCAAGAGATAATGGTTTGAATGGGAGTGAAGCAGTAAGTGTGGAAGAAGTGATTGGCTCCTGGATATATTTTTAATAGAGATGCCATGGGATTTTCTAACAGATTGAATGTGAAGTACAAGAGAAAGTAAATTGTCAAAGACAACAAATTTTTGGCCTAAGCAATGGGCAGGATCATCTCCATTTAATTTACTACAATGGATCAGCACGGGAAAGGAGCAAGTTCAGGTGAATGAGAGCAGGAGTATAATTTGGAATAGGCCGAGGTTGAGATGGTCTTTAAATACTTAAGTAGAAATACTGAATAGGAGTTACATATAGGAGTCTGAAGTTCAGGACAGAAACCATCAGGTAAGATGGGTGCTGAGGGGTTGAAGATTGAAAGAGAATACCAAGGGCATGGGTGGGAATAGAAAAGGGCTCTGGAAAACATTTAAGATCTGAGATGTGGAGAAATCTGGGCAAGGAGTGGAAAAGCTGGGGAGGCAAGAAGAGATTAGTAAGGGAAATCACAGGCATATAATGTCCTGTAAACCAAGTGACACAGGATTTCAGGGAGGGGAAAGTAATCAACTATGTAGAATTAAGTAGGATAAGGACTGGGAATTGAGCATGGAAGGGCAGTGATGACCCTGATAGAAGAGTTTCCATGCAGTGGTAATGGCAAAAACCCACTGCAGGGGTTCAGGAGAGAAGAATTGGAGACAAGGGGAATAGCAAACTGCTCTAAAGTTTTGCTGAAAGGGGGAAGTAGGGTCGAGAGAGGTGTGTTGAAGATGGAACAGGTATCAAGATGTTTGTATGCTGGTGGAGGGAATACACTGACAAAGCAGGAGTGCAGAGAACTGCTGGAGCCACGTCCCAGAGGAATGAGGGGCAAGAGGGGATGGGATCTAGTAGGCAGGTGGAAGGGTTTCTTTGGCAAAAGCATGGATAACCCATATCTTGTAATGGAGTGAAGACAGGACACACGGTGCAGACTGTGGCAGAGGCAGATGTGTGGTGGTGGGAAGTGGATGAAGAGCAGGGCAAAGTGAAGTTTCTTGTAGGTACTTTTTTCCTCCTTTATGAATTAACATAGGTATCACATCATTGGCTAGTCATGTAACCTTGATGAAGTTATTTAGTATCTCTAAGATGCAATTACCTAATCTGTAAAATGAGGATATTACCTATACCATAGACTGTTGTGAGGATTAAATAACACTTGAAAAATGCTTACATGAATAACTAGCACATAGCAAACCACCAAAATAGATAACTTTTACCCATTATGAATAGATATTTTTAATGGGGCAACAAGAAGTGAAGGAAGGAGCTAAGAAGCATATTTCCCAGAACCTCATCTTCTTTCAAGTAAAAAGACATTTTTAGAAAAACCATTTAAATGTTGGAGCTTTTCTCTCATTTGTAAAATAGGGTATTACCTGAACTATAAATAGTACTGGTGTGTGAATATTAATGTTGTCATATATTAAATGTCTTGGAAACCTTAAATACTAATTTTATGATGATTGATATTACTGTTACGTTGTACCTAAAATTTCACTGGGGCAAATAAGTACTTAAAATCAAAATTTCATTGCTTTTGTAACCTTTATGAAGAAGTGATGATGAGTGGGAAGAAAAACAACTGGACACTGTCTGGCAGGGACTTTTTCATTCAGGATGGACCATGTTGTACAATTTTCTTTCCACTTTTATTGGTCCTTAGGGGCAAAGTCTACACACAAGGGAGTCTCTCCAGGGATGTACTGTGCCCCAGGCAACAGCGTCATTCCCCACGCACAGAGTCCCCTCAAAGGCAGCAAGATCCCTCACAATAGCTTTGAGTTCTCCTGCTGAAAAAGCAATTTAATTTCCCACAGTGATAAAATAAGATTAAAGGTCAAAATTGCATTACTTCTCAGTTTAAAATTATTCTTGACTATCATTTCTCTGCAATTTTAAACAGGATTAAAGCAGGCCTAAGACACTTTTGTATTCTCTCCTCAGAGTGGATCTAATCCCTGTTTTATTGGCAATTGCAAAGTTGAAAATCTGGAAAATAATATATATATCTCTTAACCACAGAGATTATTCCTAAACATATTTCAGAGTAATACTCTTTGCATACTCTAATTTACTTTGAATTTAAGTATTTTTAAGAGCTATGCTGTAGTTATGGTGAGCAATTTATACACAGGAAAATGGAAGTTTGATAACTAGTGACACAATAAATAGCCCCCTCTGTGGCCTGTGGCCTAAGCTGCACTTCCTGCATGGTCAAAAATGGCTTGTAATCCCTGTAAGGCACCTAGCTGCCATCAGGTCAGGAATTTACATAGCTCCTTGGGAAGGATGACCCAAGTACCTTAAAGCTCTCTTAATTCAGTAATTACAATAGAATCAATAGAAGTGGTATAATTATAGAACCTAAAACTAGAAGCTCCAGGGAGACAGGGATGCAGTAGACTGGCCCATCACTGCCTCCCGCCCCACACTCTTACAGACTCTCTCTACCCACAGCTCAAGCAGCTGTGTCTATACCAGGTGACCACTCTCCTCCTCAACCTCCACTCCCTTTCAAACCAAGATGAACCCACCAAGAATCTGAACTAAAAAGCTTGAATCAGAAAGATGAAGGTGGGGCATCATCTGGAAAGGTCAGAGAAAGTCACAGCTGAACCCAGGCCCCAAAGCAGTTCAAAAGCCAGAAGGTACCTGGAGCAGATAAGCCTTGAGTGAGCAGAGAACATGGGGCTGTTGGGAGGGACAGGAAATGGGCACACTCAGTGACAGAGGCAACAACACGTGACCTTGAGGACCCAGGAGAGGCCGAGGGAACACTTCAGTTCTGACTTTCCAGTTCTGGGCCCATGCGGCCTGGTTAGACTTTGTCTCCTGTCCTTAATGAGACTCTCTGCTGTATCCCTACACCAAACTTGCCTTTATTTCAGCTAGCTTCTGAGGTTTTCCTTTTCTGTAACTCAACAATACGTAATAGATAAGCCTGATCCTCAGACTTTATGGACAAGACCACTGAAGACAGCGAAGTCACACTACTGGCTACTTCTAGAACCCAATCCACTTGCTTCTTAGTTTTGCTCTATTACCCAGTCTATGTATTTTTTAATTTTATTTGAGACGGAGTCTTGCTCTGTCGCCCAGGCTGGAGTGCAATGACACAATCTCAGCTCACTGCAACCTCCATCTCCTGGGTTCAAGTGATTCTCCTGCCTCAGCGTTCCAAGTAGCTGGGACTATAAGCATGTGCCACCACACCCCCCACTAATTTTTGTGTTTTTAGTAGAGACGGGATTTCAACACATTGGCCAGGCTGGTCTTGAACTCCTGACCTTGAGTGATCCACCCGCCTTGCAGTCTATGTATTATTGAGCACTGAAAAAGTTAAACCTCAAAATAGTAAGCAATATCCCAGCATTGGTTTGGCCTATTATGAAAGCTGTAAGTTAAACCAAGTTTGTTCCCACATAAAAACATACTTGATACAAATGCTTGCTTTCTGGCAGTTCAACTCAACCAAGGCATCAAAATTCCTACTAAACATAAAGAAGAGCAGTCTAAAAATAATTTACAAGATATATAAAGTACTCAATATTCTTGGTAAGTCCTGGCCCAGTATGTATATCCCATTTCCTCCCTTAAACTGTATCTTGCACCAGAGTATTCACAGACACAATTTTGTTTAGTTTAATATTTGTCAAGTTCACTTTTATTATAAATATTAGCCTTAGATGCATTTTTAAGCCTTTAAGGAGGAGGTGTGGCAGTGAAACAGATACAGGAAAAACTGAAGAGTGTGTCATAAGAAGCAGTTGCCACCACTTCCTGTGTATGTCCTCTGAGTGACAGTGAAGAGGATGTGTGTGGGTAATGGCTCCCCTTATGCCTGGGGGGCTATGCCACATGCAAGACAGAACAC
Organism: Cacajao melanocephalus; assembly: GCA_963573385.1. NCBI lineage: Eukaryota > Metazoa > Chordata > Mammalia > Primates > Pitheciidae > Cacajao > Cacajao melanocephalus. The sequence continues at coordinate 80,003 of CAUYLG010027203.1, forward strand.
TGACAGGAACACCCCAGTCGGAGTGGGTACTAATGTGAGCTGGGAGGCTTTTATCTTTCTTGAATGTTAATAAGCAAGGCAAGCTCAGAGGATGATTTTGAACACTGAGGAGGACGCACTGGCTTAGCTTCCTATATTGTGATGTTGATAGGTTTGGAAACTGGTTGTTTGATTAGCTGCATCTGAAAGGTTCACCTGGTCCCAGGAAGTCCCTAGTGACCTAGAATTCAAGGTTGGATAGTTTCTGAATTCCTAAATATTGTTAACTGGCTAAAGGCAAGCTCTTTGCAGTTAACCTGGGATTTTCTCTAGCATTCCACCGGTTAAGTAGAAACTTTAGCACCTGCCTAGAGAATGTGTAGGTTTGTTAGAATTAAAATTTGTCAACCAAGAATAAATCTTTAAAGTTTTGGTATACCTTCAAAAAAGTTAAAAGTTTGTATTGAACAACAGAGTTAAAGATAACAGAATGTTTGTTTTGCCCATATTTCTATGAGACACCAAAAATTACAATAAAATTCCTATTATAAATTTTAGATTACTACATATATATTGAAGATTAATCTTTTATAGCATCAGAAATTCCATTATCTCATATAGTCACAATAGAATTTAAATTCTGGTTTGGTCCTCTCACAAAGAAAATTAAATATAGCTTTTATTGTGTTTGGATAATTTTACATTATTAAAATGTTTTCAAGGAGTACACTGAGACTCAAAGTATTTTGGCAAGTTGATTCAGAATTAAAGGTGGTTTTTTAATTTTATTTTTATTTTTTATTTTTATTTTTTTTTGAGACAGGGTCTTACCCTGTCACCCAGGCTGGAGTGCAGTGGCGCAATCTTGGCTCACCGCAACGTCCACCTCCCAGGTTCAAGTAATTCGCCTGCCTCAGACTTTCAAGTAGCTGGGATTACAGGCACCTGCCACCACGCCTGGCTAATTTTTGTACTTTTAGTAGAGACAGAGATTCACCATGTTGGCCAGGCTGTTCTCAAACTCCTGACCTCAAGTGATCCACCCGCCTCAGCCTCCCAAAGTGCAGAGATTACAGGCGTGAGCCACCATACCCAACCAAAGGTTCTTTTTTACACCTTTCTTTATTGAACAGAAATGTGATCTATGAGACTGTTCATATTCCCCAAGAAGGTATGCACATTAAAGACCACATAAGAGAAAGTTTTACTCATCGTGAAATCACATCTATAAGAAAAGTAGGACACAGCAGGATAAAACGTGACCTCAGGACACCAAAACATTTTCCAGCTCTGAACCTACTAAAATTGACCCAACAACAGTGGAAGAACTTTTGCCCACTAGTGACTCTCCTGCACAGGAGACCCTGAGGCCCAGAGTTTGGTTTCTAACACTACTGACCTTCAAAGGTAACAGAATACCTTGGGGATAGCTGCTTCCATGACATGGGGCAGGAAGAAATCAAAATGGGCATGAAACATCCTGTTGTTTTCAGACAGCATGGATGCTTTCAGAAACATCAGAATGCTAAAAGGACATTCAGGTCAACATAAAGGGACTTTGACCAAGCTGTGAGACTGAGTATTAAATACAAACACAGTCCGTTATAACACAAAATGGTCTGTGACAGAAGTTTAACTTTTTAGTAAGAAGGATGTTATACAGGATGAATATAAAAAATATCCCAAATTCAAAACTTTTTGAGTACTGACATGATGCTCAAAGGAAATGCTCATTAGGGCATTCTGGATTTTGGATTTTCAGATTTGGGATGCTCAACTGGTAAGTATAAGTATAGTGCAAATATTCCAAAATCGAAAACACTTCCAGGCCTAAGCATTTCAGATAAGGGATATTCAATACGTATTGGGTATTTTATTTCTTCTAATAATTATGTCTGTTAAAAATATTTAGGTATATAGTTATTTCTATCTGGGTAAGCACCAAAGAATAAACATATGGAACTGGTAATTTGGCCAAATCTTGACAGAAGGTACTAAAATGGAAAATGGATTGATTAATGGAAAATGGATTAACTGATTAGCATAAAATAATAGGATACATGGTGGGCACAAACTATAACTAGGTAGATGGTGACATCGGCAGTCATACACAACGACCAAGGAAGACAGACAGTTCAACACTAATTTAAAAGATGAATGACTCAGTGTCCTAAAGAGACAAGTTATGAAAATTACATCTCTTATTACTAAAAACGAAACCTCAAAACCAAAAGTCCCAATAAAGAATACAAACATTTTAAATAACGTATCCGATCAAAAATAGGTACTATCAGCCATGCAAAACCTAATGCATCATTACTGCAAAAGATACCAAGTTTCAAAGACAAAAATTCATAAGAAAGAGACTTAAAAATTTATCCTTAAAAAAAGTCAGCCTCACACTCTGGCTGAGGTTTGAGTCATCCTCATCTAAATAATTAGACCACGTCCAGATCAAGATTTAACTGGTCAAAAACCCATATCCATTCCTTTTCCTTTAGTTCTAGTAAGAACACAGAAACCAGAAACAGGAAAGCAATAAAACTGAAAGATGATATTAAGGAATATATTAAGAATCATACTATACTGGGAAGTTATTAAACAGATATAGAAATAATAAATTTTGTAATCTTATTTATGTATATCTTTTATCAGCTGTTTAAGGTGTTTCAAACTTCAGGGAATGGTACTCATTACGGCCAATCATTTTAAGACTCAGCCACACTAAATTTGTACTCACAGTTTAAGATTTTTCAGAAAATTTAATTAGTAAATTTTAGAATGTTTAAATACTTAAGAAAAATTGGATTTCCTAAATTTTTCTCTGCATGAATTTAATGAAGTGAAAATTAAACAAAATACAAATAGTTTTCAGTATTCTGTGTCCAAAAGTCCCTTGGACAATTAAACAATCAGATTACAAATTCACACTTCAGAAGAGAAAGTCCGTAATTAAAGAATCTCAATAACCTTTATTAGAATCCAAAGGAATAAGTGATTTTAAAAGCACATAGAAAGACAAAGCTTGAGATTATCTATTCTTACCAAAAACAATACATAATTTCCTTAGTTTTAAAGACAAGTGAATCACAACTTAGTAGGAATCACATTTCCATATTAACCAGCTGGGTAGATGAGACATGATGTTTGAGATTACTACATACTCTCTCTTCTTCATTTATTTTATTTTTAGAGACAGGATCTTGCTCTGTCACCCAGGCTGGAATACAGTGGCGCTGACCACAACTCACTATACCCTTGAACTCCTGGGCTTAAGCAATCCTCCTGCCTCAGCCTCCCGTGTAGCTGGTACTACCTGAGTGAGCCACTGTGCCTGGCCTGTACTCTTCTTCTAATCACAGGATTTTGCTTGAAGGTAGGGCCTCAAGAGAAAAAAGAATCTGAAGCACAAAATGTTGGCTCAAGAAAGAAAGGAAAATTCAGAAGGTCAGTACTTCAAAAAGGTACTATTTGACTAGCTGCCAGATCTTTAAGAACACCATGGAATTGTAAGGATGCCTCTCAAAGAAAGAAAAGCATTAATCACATTTAACCTGATCCATGCAAACAAAAATTACATTAGAAAAAGCATCTGATTTTGGCAAATCATCCAAGTGATTATAAATATTCACTGTACTTAGCCCATTACAGATGAAAATACAAAAAAAAAAAAAAGTAGAAAAAGAGTTCATCTGCCTTGTTAGATTTATGAGTGCTACCTTCTTGGCATTTGTTCCTGAGTGAATGAAAGAAGAAATTAATCTAGGGAAGACCCTCTCCCTTTTTAAAAAAAAAACAAAAACAAAAACAAAAAAACACTCAAGAAACATCTTCAGGAATACAAATACTCCATTTGTAAAATTAAGTACAACATAATTAATTCAGCTCAGCTGCTGGTATCACACTGACCTAAACTGATTATACAACTTTTTAAGTAATGAAGATTAACCTGAAATTAGAAAGCTTCATGGGGGAGCTGCTATTCAGAGTAATCCTCAGTATGGCCAATTGTTCTATGCATTTATAAATACCATACTGATATCATGAAGGTGCTGTGTGGAGTTGGGGAAGATGAGATTTGACCAGAAAGCTTTTCCCAATTACGGCTTTTCTCTCATCTCTTCATCCCAGTCACAATCAAATGCTTCATCATCTAGTTCTGGTAAAGTGAAGAGAGATTTTTTGGGAAGAATCAATTTCTCAGCTGACCCATGGAGCTGAAAAGATTTCCTTTTACTGCTACCTATTGGAGCTGTGGTTATAGGAGGGGACCTTGGGCCTCTCTCACCTCGGTTATTCCTTTCAGGAGGAGGGGATTTTGATTTGGATTCCGATGGGGGAGTAAAGCAGAAGTTTGCCAATTTGGCTAATGTGCCCACATGAACCTTGACACTTCTATTACTGCCCGAAATCTCTTCCCTTTTTTCTCCAAGATGAGCACACCCAGTCTCATTCCCGAGCTCTAATTCGGGCTGAATAATCCTCCTCTCAGGGGCACACATCACCTTCTCTCTGGGTCTGCATTTCTCTGGTGACTGCTGCGACACTTCCTTTGTCTCACCCTGTGGCTGATCAGAGATCCGGTTTCCTGGGGCAGATGTCAACTTTTCTGGACCCTTCACTGGCAGGGCTGCATCTCTTCTTGTTCCACACTGGGAAATTTTAGGACTATGAACTGCTATTTTAGTTGCACCAGGCGACACATGGCTGGGATCTTCAAAGGAGTGGATCAGTTTTGACTTCCGTTTGAAAGTAAATTTTGCCAGTTTGGCTACAGGGGAACCTGGAGGCTTAACATTTTCAACTGAAGACTCTTCCATTTGCACAAGGGATTTCGGTCTCTTTCTTTTGGGTGATTCCAGTGTTCTGTCTGGGCTATGTACAGAAATGGACTGAGGATGGGAAGGGACTGTGTACTGTGCAGGCACCCTGGTGCTATTTCTGCATAACTTCTGGGCCCTCTCCTTGCACAGCCTCTGCAGGTTCCTGGGGACATGATGAATCAGTACTGAGTCTGGTTTATCAGCAGAGACTGCTGCTTCAGAATCCAGTGCTAGCCTTTTTTTCTTTTTACCCTCCACATTGTCTGGCCTCCGTGGAGCACCTGTCTCTCCTGGTGATGGAAGCAACCCAATGTCCACCTTGCTCCTTTGGCCTGGCTTACTCTTCTCTTTACCCTGAGATGTGCTGTTAGAGATCTTCGAAGCCATATTTTCTCCAGATGTTTTGGGATGAGGAGACACAAGAACAGTGTTTTTAGGTTCACTCTGATGAGCTGCCATGTAGTCAAACCAATCTAAACTGTCATCTCTGCTATGTTTGTGCTCAGCTGAATGTTTCCTACTTGATCTATTAGGCTCCAGATGAGGTGGGGGATCTGGAACTAGGCTTCCCTTAGGGCTGCCTCCAGGAGAGGAGGTATGCGTGCTACAGCTGTCTTCCTGCTGTGTTGAAGTTCTGAAGTTGGATTCTTCCTCTGGATCATTTCTCAAGGACCCCAGAGTAGTCTCCACCTCCAAAACCTGTGGTTGAGATTGGTGCACACTCTGATTCTGTAACCTGTAGCAGAGACAAATAAATAAAACATGTCTTGAAGGGAAGAGAATTTGCCCAAACCTATTCATTTCTTCAGTCTCTGAGATGCCATCTTAAAAATTTAAGTCCCACATAATTCCAAGTTAATATCAAATACAGCCTCCTAGAGCAGCAGAAGGAAATAATCCTTTTTAAAATCAATATACAATTTACATACTCAGATAAACACTAATTTAACCTAAAATTGTAGTAAAATCAAGAAAATGAAATAAGCGGTTTGTCTACATTTTGTGATTTCTCCAAAAGTCCAATTCAGTCAAGATTGTCTGAAGATCAGTGCAAAACCCTCAGCTTCATTTCTCATGTTAAATGTTCAAATACAAGATAGACCTGTTGCTACCCATGCAGTAGCTGACTGCTGATCATGTGGGTTGTTGGTAAAGTTGCTTAGTAGTCAGTTTGCAGATAAGAGAACCAAAGTGAAAGACTGGAGATTATGATGTCTCACATGTCTACCCAGTTGAGGTACTCAGTGCATCTGAGCAGTCACCTTCCTCAGGAGTCAAGAGTCTGTGATACTTCTGTACTGAATGTATTCACATTCATGGCAGACATTCCCATGCAACTGTGATAATCTTTCCTGCAAAGCCCAGGCATGTTTCAACATGTGTACTGGGCAGCTACTCTTCTATCAATTTGATACAGAATTAAAATCTATTTATCTTCTATGAATGAAGGATCTGTTGAGTGATAATCATTTTAAATCTTGGGCAAATTAGAAACTGAAATACTGCCAGAAGAACAACTTTCTTTTTTCTATTTTACTTTAAGTTCTGGGGTACATGTACAGAACGTGCAGGTTTGTTACATAGGTATACATGTGCCATGGTGGTATGCTGCACCTATCAACCTCTCATCTAGGTTTTAAGCCCCACATGGATTATGTATATGTCCTAATGCTCTCCTTCCCCTTGCCCCCCACCCCCCGACAGGCCCTGGTGTGTGATGTTCCCCTTCCTGTGTCCATGTGTTCTCACTGTTCAACTCCCACTTATGAGTGAGAACGTGTGGTGTTTGGTTTTCTGTTCCTGTGTTAGTTTGCTGAGAATGATGGTTTCCAGCTTCATCCATGTCCCTGCAAAGGGCATGAACTCATCCTTTTTTATGGCTGCATACTATTCCATGGTGTGTATGTGTCACATTTTCTTTATCTGGTCTATTATTGATGGGCACTTGGGTTGGTTCTAAGTCTTTGCTATTGTAAATAGACCTGCAGTAAACATACATGTGCATGTGACTTTATAGAAGAATGATTTATAATCCTTTGGGTATATACCTAGTGATGGGATTGCTGGGTCTAATGGTATTTCCGGTTCTCGATACTTGAGCAATCACGACACTGTCTTAACTAATTTACACTCCCACCAACAATGTAGAAGTGTTCCTGTTTCTCTACAGCCTAGCCAGCATCTGTTGTTTCCAGACTTTTTAATGATCATCATTCTAACTGGCGTGAGGGGGTATCTCATTGTGGTTTTGATTTGCATTTCTCTAATGACCAGTGATGATGAGCTTTTTTTCATATGTTTGTTGGCTGCATGAATATCTTATTTTGAGAACTGTCTGTTCATATCCTTTACCCACTTTTTGATGGGTTTTTTTTTTTCTTGTAAATTTGTTTAAGTTCCTTATAGATTCTGGATATTAGCCCTTTGTCATATGGATAAATTTGTAAAAATTTTCTCCCATTCTATAGGTTGCCTGCTCACTTTGATGATAGTTTTTTTTTGCTGAGCAGAAGTTCTTTAGTTTAATTAGATCCCATTTGTCAATTTTGGCTTTTGTTACCATTGCTTTTGGTGTTGTAGTCATAAAGTCTTTGCCCATGCCTATGTCCTGAATGGTTTGCCTAGGTTTTCTTCTAAGGTTGTTATGGTTTTAGGTTTTACATTTAAGTCTTTAATCCATCTTGAGTTAATTTCTGTATAAGGTGTAAGGTGGGGGGGTCCAGTTTCTGTTTTCTGCATATGGCTGGCTAATTTTCCCAGCATCATTTATTAAATAGGGAATCCTTTCTCCATTGCTTTTGTCAAGTTTGTCAAAGATCAGATGGTTATAGATGTGTGGTGTTATTTCTGAAGCCTCTGTTCTGTTTCAATGGTCTATATATCTGTTTTGGTACTAGTACCATGCTGTTTTGGTTACTGTAGCCTTGTAGTGTAGTTTGAAGTCAGGTAGCACGATGCCTCCAGCTTTGCTCTTTTTGCTTCAGATTGTCTTGGCTATATGTGCTCTTTTTTGGTTCCATATGAAATTTAAAGTAGTTTTTCCTAGTTTTGTGAAGAACGTCAACAGTAGCTTGATGGGAATATCATTGAATCTATAAATTACTTTGGGCAGTATGACTATTTTCACAATATTGATTCTTCCTATCCATAAGCATAGAATTTTTACCATTTGTTTGTGTCCTCTCTTATTTCCCTGAGCAGAGGTTTATAGTTCTCCTTGAAGAGATCCTTCAATTCCCTTGTAAGTTGTATTCCTAGGTATTTTATTTTCTTTGTAGCAATTGTGAATGGGAGTTCACTCATCATTTGACTCTCTGTTTGTCTACTACTGGCGTATAGGAATGCTTGTGATTTTTGCACATAGATTTTGTATCCTGAGACTTTGCCGAAGTTGTTTATCAGCTTAAGGAGTTTCTGGGTAAGACAATAGGGTTTTCTAAATATACAATAATGTCATCTGCAAACAGAGACAGTTTGACTCTTCCTCTCTTCCTGTGTGAATACACTTTATTTCTTTCTATTGCCTGATTGCTCTGGCCAGAAATTCCAATACTGTTGAATAGGAGTGATGAGAGAGGGCATCCTTGTCTTGTGCCGCTTTTTAAGGGGAATGCTTCCAGCTTTTGCCCATTCAGTATGATACTGGTTGTCATAAATAGCTGTTACTATTTTGAGATATGTTCCATCAATACCTGGTTTATTGAGTTTTTAGCATGAATGGGTGTTGAATATTATCAAAGGCCTATTGAGACAATTATGTGGGTTCTGTCACTGGTTCTGTTTATGTGATGGATTACGTTTATTGATTTGCATATGTTGAACCAGCCTTGCATCCCAGGGATGAAGCTGACTTGATTGTGGTGGATAAACCTTTTGATGTGCTGCTGGATTCAGTTTGCCAGTATTTTATTGAGGATTTTCACATCAATGTTCATCAGGGATATTAGCCTGAATTTTCTTCCTTTATTGTGTCTCTGGCAGGTTTTGCAATCAAGATGATGCTGGCCTCATAAAATGACTTATGGGGAAGTCCCTCTTTTTCTACTGTTTGGAATAGTTTTAGAAGGAATGGTACCAGCTCTTCTTTGTACCTCTGGCAGAATTTGGCTTTGAATCCATCTGGTCGCAGGCTTTTTATGGTTGGTAGGCTATTAATTACTGCCTCAACTTCAGAACTTGTCATTGGTCTATTCAGGCATTTGACTTCTTCCTGGTTTAGTCTTGGGAGGGTGTATGTGTCCAGGAATTTAACCATTTCTTCCAAATTTTCTAGTTTATTTGTACAGAGGTGTTTATGGTATTCTCTGATGGTAGTTTGTATGTCTGTGGCATCAGTGATGAAATTCCATTTATTTATCATTTTTTATTGTGTCTATTTGATTCTTCTCTCTTCTTCTTTATTAGTCTGGCTAGTAGTCTATCTATTTTGTTAACCTCCGACTCCTTCAGTTCTGCTCGGATCTTAGCTATTTCTTGTCTTCTGCTAGCTTTTGAATTTGTTTGCTCTTGCTTCTCTAGTTCTTTTAATTGTGATGTTAGGCTGTTGATTTTAGATCTTTCCTGCTTTCTGATGTGGGCATTTAGTGCTATAAATTTCCCTCTCACCACTGCTTTAGCTCTGTTCCAGAGATTCTGGTATGTTGTCTCTTTGTTCTCATTGGCTTCAAGAAAACTTTGTTATTTTTGCCTTAATTTTGTTATTTACCCAGTAGTCATTCAGGAGCAGGTTGTTCAGTTTCCATGTAGTTGTGTGGTTTTGAGTGAGTTTCTTAATCCTGAGTACTAATTTGATTGTACTGTGGTCTGACAGACTGTTATAATTTCTGTTCTTTTGCATTTGCTGAGGAGTGTTTTACTTCCAATTATGTGGTCAATTTTAGAGTAAGTGCTATGACGTGCTGAGAAGAATGTATATTCTTTGGATTTGGGGTGGAGAGTTCTATAGCTATCTATAAGGTCCGCTTGGTCCAGAGCTGAGTTCAAGTCTTAATATCCTTGTTAATTTTCTGCCTTGTTGACTGTCGAATGTTGACAGTGGGGTCTTAAAGTCTCCCACTATATTGTGTAGGAGTCTAAGTCTCTTTGTAGGTCTCTAAGAACTTATTTTATGAATCGAGGTGCTCCGGTATTGGGTGCATATATATTTAGGATAGTTAGCTCTTCTTGTTGCACTAATCCCTTTACCATTATATAATGTCCTTCTTTGTCTTTTTTAATCTTTGCTGGTTTAAAGTCTGTTTTGTCAGAAGCTAGTATTACAAACCCTGCTTTTTTTCTGCCTTCCACTTTCTAGGTAAATTTGCCTGCATCTTTTTATTTTGAGCCTCTGTGTGTCTTTACACATGAGATTGGTCTCTAAATACATCACACTGATTGGGCTTGACTTTATCCATTTTTCCAGTTCTGTGTCTTTTAATTGGGGCCTTTAGCCCATTTACATTTAATGTTAATATTGTTATGTATGAATTTGACCCTGTCATCATGATGCTAGCAGGTCAGTTTGCACATTAGTTGATGTAGCTTTTTCATAGTGTTATTGCTCTTTATATTTTGGTGTATTTTTGCAGTGGCTGGTACCAATTTTTCCTTTCCATGTTTAGGAGCTCTTGTAAGGCAGGCCTGCTGGTGGCAAAATCTCTCAGCATTTGCTTGTCTGTAAAGGATTTTATTTCTCCTTTACTTATGAAGCTTAGTTTGGCTGAATATGAAAATCTGGGTAGAAATTCTTTTCTTTTAAGAATGCTGAATATTGGCCCCCACTCTCTTCTGGCTTGTAGGGTTTCTATTATAAGATCTGCTGTTAGTCTGATGGGCTTCCATTTGTGGTAATCCAACCTTTCTTTCTGGCTGCCCTTAACATTTTTTCCTTTGTTTCAACCTTGGAGAATCTGATATTATGGGTCTTGGGGTTGCCCTTCTCGAGGAGTATATTAGTGGTGTTCTCTGTATTTCCTGAATTTGAATGTTGGCCTGTCTTGCTAGGTTGGGAAAGTTCTCCTGGATAATATCCTGAAGTGTGTTTTCCAACTTGGTTCGATTCTCCCTGTCACTTTCAGGTACACCAATCAGTCTTAGGTTTGGTCTTTTCACACAGTCCCATATATCTTGTAGGCTTTGTTCATTCCTTTTCATTCTTTTTTTTCCTAATCTTGTCTTCATGCCTTATTAAGTTGATCTTCAAACTCTGATAACCTTTCTTCCACTTGATCAATTCAGCTATTGATACTTGTGTATGCTTCACAAAGTTCTCGTGCTGTGTTTTTCAGCTCCATCAGGTCATTTATGCTCCTCTCTAAACTGGTTATTCTAGTTAGGAGTTCCTATAATCTTTTATCAAGTTCTTGGTATTCTTGCATTGGGTTAGAACATGCTCCTTTAGCTCAGAGTAGTTTGTTATTCACCTTCTGAAGCCCACTTCAGTCAATTCATTAATCTCATTCTCCATCCAGTTTTGTGCCCTTGCTGGAGAGGAGTTGTGATCATTTGGAGAAGAGGCATTCTGGTTTTTGGAATTTTCAGCATTTTTGTGCTGTTTTTTCCTCATCTTTGTGGATTTATCTACCTTTGATCTTTGAACTGATGACCTTTGGATGGGGTTTTTGTGGGTGGGGGCTTTTTTGTTGATGTTGATGTTGATGTTTTTGCTTCCTGTTTGTTAGTTTTTCTTCTAACAGTCAGGCCCCTCTTCTGCAAGTCTGCTGCAGTTTGTTAGAGGTCCACTCCAGACCCTGTTCACCGGGGTATGACCAGTGGAAGCTGCAGAACAGCAAAGATTGCTGCCTGCTCCTTCCTCTGGAAGCTTTGTCCCAGAGGGGCACCAGCCTGTAACCTGCTGGAGCTCGCCTGTATGAGGTGTCTGTCAACCCCTGTTCAGAGGTCTCTCCCCATCAGGAGGCATGGGGGTCAGGGACTCACTTGAGGAGGCAGTCTGTCCCTTTGCAGAGTTCAATCTCTGTAGTGGGAGAATCCTTCTTGTCAGGATCAGCTGCTCTCTTCAGAGCTGGCAGGCAGGAAATTTTAAGTCTGCTGAAGCTGTGCCCAAAGCTGCCCCTTCCCCAAGGTGCTCTGTCCCAGGGAGATGGAAGTTTTATCTGCAAGCCCCTCACTGGGGCTTCTTTCTTTCAGAGATGCCTTGCCCAGGGAAGAGGAATCTAGAGAAGCAATCTGGCCACAGCCACGCTGTGGTAGATTCCACCCAGTCCAAACCTCCCAGCCTCCTTAGCACTGTCAGGGGAAAACCACCTACTCAAGCCTCAGTAATGGCTGAAACCCCTCCCCCTATAAGCTGGATCATCCCAGGTCGACTTCAGACTGCTGTGCTGGCAGTGAGAATTTCAAGCCAGTGGTTCTTAGCTTGCTGGGCTCTGTGGGAGTGGGACCTGCCGACCAAGACCACTTGGCTCCCTGGCTTCAGCCCCCTTTCCAGGGGAGCAAATGGTTCTGTCTTGGGGTTCCAGCTGCCACTGGGGTACATAAAAAAGTCCTGCAGCTAGCTCAGTGTCTGCCCAAACTGCCACCCAGTTTTGTGCTTGAAACCCAGGGCCATGAGGTAATCTCCTGATCCATGGATTGCAAAAACCGTGGGAAAAGCATAGTATCCAGGCTAGGTAGTGTAGTCCCTCAGTGCTTCCCTTGGCTGGGGGAGGGAGGTCCCCTGGCTCCTTGCACCTCCCAGGTGATGCAATGCCCCACCCTGCTTCTCACCTTCTGTAGGCTGCACCCACTGCCTAACCCATAGTCCCAATGAGATAAACTGGGTATCTCAGTTGGAAATGCAGAAATCACTCGCCTTTTGTAGTGGTCTCACTGGAAGCTGCAGACTGCAGCTGTTCCCATTTGGCCATCTTGCCAGATCTCTTATTTGCCATTTCAAATTTCGCTTTCGTCATCAGGGAGGATGATTTCCTAATAAGGATTGTAGTTCACTAGAAGTAGGTCCTTTAGAGAGCCCTTCCTGACAGCCTAGAAATGCCTTTTTCTTATAAAGTACAATATGATCCCTCTTCTATGTGCTCACTTTGAAAAGATACTATACCAGAAAGCAGATGAGTAAGTTATTCTAAAATTCATGTGTAATCATAGAAAATATAAGAAAATACCTAAATTTAAATGTATTTAAATACATTAAAATGTTAATAGTATAAATCTCTGGGAAATAAGATTTCATGTGATTTTTGTTTTCTAATTAATTCATTACTGGTACTTTTAAAAATATAAAATAAAGAACATGTAATCAGAAAAAAGCCTGCCAAATTATTGTAAAAATATTGGGTTATATCACTCACCAGAGATCTGAAAATATCAATAAGCAAATCCAGGTTCATTTTTACCAATTTGAGTTACAACCAAACAAAAAAGCAAATAGCTTTCAAAATTACTACTACCTAGTATACTCCTCAGCATCAAATTGAGGTCAAGGCTATTGACAAATGTTAAAGTTCCAGAAAAATGTCCTAAAAGATGAGAATAAGTTAGAGAAGACTAAGCCCTATTTTAGTCTAATTCTTTTTTTTTTTTTTTTTTTGAGACGAGTTTCTCTCAATCTCAGCTCACTGCAACTTCTGCCACCTGGGTTCAAGTGACTCTCCTGCCTCAGCCTCCCAAGTAGCTGGAATTAACAGGCACCAGCCAACACACCCAGCTAATTTTTGTATTTTTAGCAGAGATGGGGTTTCACCAATTTTTCCAGGCTGGTCTTGAACTCCTGACCTCAAGTGATCTGCCCATCTCAGCCTCCCAAAGTGCTAGGATTACTGGTATAAGCCACCATGCCCGGCCTGCACTCTGTTTTAAGGTGGATAGAATGTCCACTATTTGAGTCACACTGTCACCAGAATAAAGCATTTTTTGGAAGTAAAGCATGAAAAAACTATAAATGGTTTCATTATAATTATCTCCTTAAGGAATAGAGAATTCTTTCCAAAACAGTAAAAACCCATATGCTAGTTGAATTTTTTCTCATTTGATAAGATTAGCATTAGATTGTGTCTTGGAGGTAGTAATTCACTTTCATTTGCAAGGTACCTGGTTTTGTTGCTTTCTCAGGATGATCAACACCAGAACATGCCTCTACATTATAAACAAATAACAGTAGAAAAGAACATTTTAAGGCAGAATCCTTTCTTTTATATTGTCAAATACTTTTTTTTCCCTTTCTTTCCCTCCAGGAGGGTCATTTTAAATTTGGGAAGTCCAACTGCCATCTTTCTAACACATAACAATGATTCTGAGCCTTACTTTTTCTCCTTTCCTGAATCCAGCATATGTCAGTTTCTGGTAGTTCGGATCAGTCGAAATTAGCAGCCTCTCCAAAAGCAAAGCCAAGCCCAGGAGTGGCTTGAAAAGAATCAGCTACATCAAACCATAAACAACCCAAAGGAATAACTTTGATCTTGGCACCATGCTCTGGATCATAAAATGATCCAGAAGACCAAAAGAAAGAGGGGCAAATTTCACACTAAGCTCAAGTTTACTGTCGTCTGGCACCTGGCTATTAGCAGGAGAATGCCCATCCCCACATTTCCCCAGGAAGGCTGTGCTCAAGTTTCACAAATTAGAAAGAGAGGGCCACTGTGAGAAGGAAGAATTCTCAAAGTTTTAATATAGTCAACAATCTCAATGTGGTCCCCAAATTCTTTGCGGCTGCTCTACTTTCTCATGTACTTCATTCACTAGATCCCAGCTTTGAGACCAACACCAATAAGAGCTGCGGGTCAATAATTAAGACATTTACGCTGATCACAAAGACATCAAAAATGGATAAACTTGCCATTCCTCACTCCTATTTCTCAGGCTCACATTCAAAGTCCGGGTTTTTAGAAGTCTACATATTTCGGGAGTATGTGAACATTAAAGTTTGGGCAGAATTTCTTTAGGTAGAGTCCACATTCTCACTAACGCATGTGACAGGTTTCTTCCCATGTGTCCTCCTTCTCTATTATTCACATTTTTTTTAGGACAGAGTCTCGCTCTGTTGCCAGGCTGGAGTACAGTGGTGCAATCTCTACTCACTGCAACCTCCGCCTCCCAGGTTCAAGCTATTCTTCTGCTCAGCCTCCTGAGTAGCTGGGACTACAAGAGCATGCTACCATGCCCAGCTAATTGTTCTTTCTATTTTTAGTAGAGACGGGGTTTCACCATGTTGGCCAGGATGGCCTCTCGATCTCTCGACCTTGTGATCCGCCTGCCTCGGCCTCCCAAAGTGCTGGGATTACAGGCATGAGCCACCATGCCCAGCATATTATCCACATTTTTATGAGACATTAGAAAGGTTAAGTTTTGAAATGTTGCTTCTGTCATTGCTGAGTTGTTACCTCAGCCAACAAAATGTGGAGCAAAGAAAAGCTATCCCCACTGAACCTGCTTGAATGTCTGATACCTAGAAAAGTAAACACTAAAATGCTGGTGTGGGTGGTGTTTGCAGTCACCAAATTTTGGAGCAGTTGGTTATACAGCAGTAGATAACTAAAACAATCCCCTACAGACAGTACAGAGAGATGTTTCCACTTAATGCATAGCACACTTACTTTGTTTCACTAAATGCCAAACAAGGATTTTCCATTATATGCCTTTCTGAGTTTTCATTCCTCACCTTTCAAGTCTTCTAAGCTCTTCACTCAAGACGTTCTGCAGCTCTAGCTTTTCCAGAATAAGTTCACACTGTCTCTGGTACTGCTCTCCAGGGTTTTCAGGAAAGGAAGTGTGGAGGGCATTCACACCTCCTAGCAGTGCACCTCCCTGAAGGGGTGAGAAAATACCAGGAGAGTCACCACAGGCCAGCCTGCATAGTGGTAAGTGCACTCTAGGGACCAGCAATCCCCAGGGTGCTAAGACCACCCTTTATACCCCTATGTTGGGTATGAAAATCACCTGGGGGCCTTTTTCAACTTTCTATAGTTCACTCCCCCAGTTCTTGGTGTCAAGAGCTCTAGGAAGCTATACTGTCACTGCTAGGACTACGAACATCCCTCGGGTGTGTTGAGGAGAAAAAGGATCGAGACCCACTACTTTACATCAATGAGCAAAAGCAACGCTACTAATGCAGCAAATGTCTCCGGGACACTGTTTTCTCTTCTTTTAAATGGTTTCCTATGGAATTTCCAGGAATTACTAGGAGTAGAATACGTCCATTTTTGTAACTTTTTATATGTTAATAAAGTGTCCTTTTTTTAAAAAAAAAAAAAAAAAGAAAGAAAGTTTGTAATTAGGATAAAAATTAGGTACACAAAATACCCTTACCTGCATTGAGGACTCCATGACTGACACCACTGTAATAGCATCTTCCAGAGTCACAGTATCACGAAACATCAGGCGAGCATGAGCTACGAAAACAAAACATGTTTGTTTTTTAGGAACATTTGAGGTAAGAAATGTAATTCTCTATCTAACCTCCCACCCCCCTACCCCCGCACTCGCCACGTGTATGTTATGAATGAGCTACTCTTAACAAAATAATTTTACTAGAACAAGCACAAAAGTCAACATTCAACTAGCTTTAAGGTTGTTTATATAATAAGCCTAATCCTTCTGTGTAGCCCACACAATTTTGTATATTCATCTGAAAAAGTACTCTGGGCTCTAGCAAAGAAAGGGGCTATATAAACATATATTTAATATTCAGCAACTTTAGTCCTTACTTTCTAGTTTTTTATAAAACTACACAAAATTAAAACTCATTTGTCATCTCTGACACTTCTATGATCTATGAGCTTTTCAAAGCTACCAAACAAGCAATTGTAAACTCTGAGTTTTTCTTGCCCTAATATTAGCTATAAGTCCTTGAAAAAAGAAAGTCTGTTTGTTTTACAGTACGTTTTATTAAGCTTGTATTATTTTTCAGTTCATATAAATTCTTTTTTAAGAATTATTTAAACAAAGTTAAAATGTAAAAGCCAATGTTAGAAGAAAAGGATTAAGATGCATGTTAGCTATATGTACATATGTAATGGGACAGGGCATGGCATTGTCAAGTTGGTTGTTATAATGACAAGGGTAGACTGCAACTGGCAATTAATGAGCAAGAACAAGCGATGCTATATGGGAAACAATTCAAAACAAGAAACTGTCCCACTCAAAATGCTAACACAGCTGCCACTGAGAAACAAAACATCAGAAATAAGGCTTTCTAAATTAATGGTATATTAAGTTCTAGGAGGTCCTGAGATGGCACAAAGATTCTTCTTTCTTAATGACACCACATTCTAGGCAATACTCATCCTCTGTCCTCAGATGAGAACAGATCTCCTGGCTCAGAGCCTGTGAGCACCTTAGAGTGGGGTTATTCTTATTCATCTTTGAATCCGTGGTGCCAAGCCCCATGCCTTGCACACAGGTGGCATTCAATACAAGCGTCATTTGTTGAATGAAATAGACCTTCTGCTAATCGTATCAAGCTTTCCAACAGGCGAATGGTGGTCCGGGCAGTGTTCCGGGAATCACTCTGCCTTTGCATCTGGTAGTACCGGAGAAGAACTTGATTGCCCACATCAGACAGTGTGGGCTGCAGATTCCTTATAAGGCAGAAATAGGTTTTCATCTTTTCCATGCTCCAGAGCTTCTCTGATTTGCTTGGGTAACCTGTATATATCAGGTGTTGGGTCAGTAAGTTCTAAGGACAAGCAAACATCTCATTTTAAGGGTTTTTATAAAGTTCTGGTACTCATTTGTTAAAAGATAATCTTCACATTTTGTGGTTATTGAAATCTAGACCTATTGTCTGCAGAGCATACAATTTTAGAAAAAACAGCCTTATGATCTAAGTTTAACAAAGGTAAGCTTCCTACCTTTATTAAAAATTATTCAGAATAATTCTAGTCTGTCCAGTAATCAATAATATTTGAGTAAATCTATTTTTCTTTTGAGATGGAGTCTCGCTCAGTCACCCAGGCTACAGTGCACCGGCACAATCTGCATTCATTGCAACCTCCACCTCATGGGATCAAGTAATTCTCCTGCCTCAGCCTCCACAGTAGCTGGGATTACAGGTGTGCACCACCACACCCACCTAATTTTTGTATTTTAGTAGAATGGGGTTTCACTATGTTGGCCAGGCTGGCCTTGAACTCCTGACCTAGGTGATCCACCTGCCTCAGCCTCCCAAAGTGCTGGGATTATAGGGGTGAGCCACCATACCTGGCCTGAGTAAATCTAATTTAAACAGAAGCCTACATTTAGAGATTTGTTTCATAATTCATTCTGGTTTTCTTTATGTAAGAGGTGAGCAGTAATTCTGTATCATAAGATTGCACCCTTTTATCATAAGGGACATATTTCACAACGTTAGTCTCATTAGTGGCAGGTACAACAGAAAGACCCTTTTCTTTCAACTCAGTATTCTGAGGCCCAGTAAGTGGCTCCTCTCACTGCTTTCTGTCTAAGCCTTTCTCTATTGCCTGGTACTACACTGCATACCTTGGGTATTTATTTAATTTTCTTGAAAGGAAATTTATTTAAATTACAGCTAATCTCTCTGTTACTTTGAATTCTTTGCCTGTCTTCACATACCTTTATTTTCCAAGATAAAGGAGGAAATGATACGATCCCAGTCTTCATTCTTGGTATCAAGCAAAACCAGGATCAGGTCAAATCGACTTAAGAGTGGGCTGCCGAGGGCAATGTTCACAGACACGGACTCCTGGGGGTCATACTGGCCTTTGGGGTTAGTTGCTGCCAGGATGGTAGTCCTTGTGTTCAGCTTACACACGAGGCTGCCAAGAAAGACAGTACAATTTACTGACTGTAAGGTTCAGATAAAATGCAAGATTACAGCTGTTAATAAAATGGGGCTGCTCTTGTACCTTGAAAATCTAGGAACTCCTGTGAAAGAAAATGTAGAATGACAGAAGCAGATATTACAAACATCAACTTCCAACAAAGTATACTGAAACTATACTATCTTAAAGAGAAGTAGACCAGGCGCAGTGGCTCATGCCAGTAATCCCAGCACTTTGGGAGGCTGAGGCAGGCGGATTATGAGGTCAAGAGATCGAGACCATCCTGGCCAACATGGTGAAACTCTGTCTCCACTAAAAATACAAAAATTAGCGGGGCATGGTGGCATGTGTCTACAGTACCAGCTACTCAGGAGGCTGAGGCAGGATAATTGCTTAAACCTGGGAGGCAGAGGTTGCAGTGAGCTGAGATGGCACCACTGCCATCCAGCCTGGCGACAGAGAGACTTCCATCTCAAAAAAACAAAAAAGTAACCATTCAATAAACACTTTTTATGCCCCTGCTATGAGCAGACTCCTCTACTAAGTGCTAAGAAGTATCCAAAATTAAACCAAATTCTTCTTAAGGAGCTTGCAGTCTACTAGCTGTAATGTAACACAAGGCAGAAGTTCTAAAAGAATGAAGTTCCCAGGAGAAATAAGGATGATGTGTATTCATCTATGTGCATAGAAAAGATGAACAGAGAAGCATTGTGAAGCAGCTTTTGAACTGGGCCTTTCAAGACATCTGGACATTTTTAGGTGGAGAAAGATGCATTTGCAGAGGGGGTGTGAGTAGACAGTGAGGATGACTTTGTAGAACAGTGAGTGGTTGAAGCAAAAACTTTCTGTGTATTCACTTTGTTTTGATTTTTCTAAACACAAAAGAAACAAAAAAAGAGAGAAAGAAAGAGGGAGGTAAAAGAAATCAGAAAATATAAGGATTGATTTGGCACTGAGTTTTTGGGGAACCATTGTGAAGAGAAGCCTGATGAGGACTGGGTTGGTGGGTGGGTTGGACAGGGAAGGACTGTGGACAGGAGGCAGGGTAGGGCTCTAGTGCAATGGTCCCATAGAGGTGCAGGGAAGTCCTAAATAGAGCATGGCAGGATAGGGATCGATGTGACATCACTTAGATACTGTTTTTAAACAAATTAATGATGGGCTAGTACTCAAAATAATGTGGCATATTTATTGGCAATAACAAACGTAAAAATTTGAATCTGTAAATGTGTATGCTATGCACTTGATGCCCATTTTTAGTTATAGTGGGATGTCTGCCTCCCAGAAGTCACAGCCCTATGACATCAGCAACATGTGTTACACTTGTTAATCCCTGATCTATTTCTAGCTAGCAGTTACTTCATTCCCTGAGGCTGAAAATGTTTGAGAATCTTTATTTGTGGCAAGTGGCACAAGAAGATGCTCATTAAATAAATAAGAGAAAAATAAACAAGGCATTTTTACCAAAAACTAAATTCCCTTTTCAAAAAATCAGTGGCAAGAAAAAATTCTGAACAGACAGTTCACATCTTATAATTTATGTGTCAAAATGGCTTTTGTAAAGACAGTTATTTAAAATTGGAATATAATTTGCCATAAAACAATGTAATAAGTGGTTCCTAAGTAACCCACAAAAGCACATTTAACCCACACTGAGACTATTTGCGTTTATTATTTTAAAATGTCCACAACACTGGCAATGAAACAAAATACAATTGTTTGTGAAATAATTTTTATAAAATTATTTTTAATGCTAGGTCAAATGAATTGTTCATTCTTCCTCTCTCTGATCAACTAATATTTATAGGCCATTTCCTGTGTGCAAAAAGCTTTACTGAGAATCTGAAAAGGTATACATCTGATCCCTGACTCCTGTTTACAACACAACTGCTAGGGAAAGAAGGAGGGGAACAGAGCGCCTGCCAGATCGTAAGTGTGTAAGGAATGCTGGTGTCAGTATTAGCATTAGCATCAGCAGGGAGAAACTTCTGCAGGGACACCTGGAGATCTCCAGGGGATATAATTGGGAAGTTTTGCAACATGTGAGAAGAAAAATGAACAAAGACAGAAAGAAGGTGATAAATTATTCCTGAGGTAACTGGGGAATTAATTTTTCCACTAGAAAAGTTTAAGAATCATGCTGGTGGATCACCTGAGCTCAGGAGTTTGAGACCAGCTTGGGCAACATGGTGAAATCCTCATCCCTACTAAAAATATATAAAATAGCTGGCATGGTGGTCCATACCTGTGTTTCCAGCTGCTTGGGAGGCTGAGTTGGGAGAATCACTTGAGCCTGGGAGGTGGAGGCTGCAGTGAGCCAAGATTGTGCCACTGCTTGCAGAGCAAGAGTCCATCTCAAAACAAGGTGGCGGGGGTGGGGGGTGCGGGGGAGCTAACAAAAATTTGTATGCAAAGTAAAAAGGCTATCTGAGGTGAAGTCAGCAGAAATAGGAACAAGGAAAATACGGGAGTGGGCAGAGGAAGAGGAGATTATGAGAGATAAGTCAGGCAGATCCCTGTAGCAAAGGAGGAAGATGGGGACAGTGCCAGGAGGGGCAGGTCTCTGGGCATTTGAAAGCGGAGAAGACCATATATAAACCTGGTGGGTACAGACCTGTGATACAAGTATTTTAAAAAAAATACTTGAGGCTTTAGAAAACAAACACAAATGTATACACACAGTATAATCCTAAGTACAGTGTGCATTGTAGTGGCTCACTACATAACTAATGAATGAATGAATTCATAGAGTGCAAGGTAACTCATTTTTCTATCCCATATAAACTCTACCTTCTTCAATAATATTAATAAAAATAATCACATATTTAACATCAAGCAAACACTGCATTAGGTTTACACAGATCATCCCTAATCATAGCAACTTAAGGGTAGGTGCTATTACCACAGACTTAGAAATAAGGAAACTAGAAGATCAGAAATATTAACTTCCCCAAGGTTACACTGAGAGCAGCAGAGCTGAGGTTCAAATCTAGATCTGCTGGGCTCCAAAATCAATGCTCTTTTACTTCCAGACTGCCAATTCTGCCTTGTATTTTGGGCATCTATTTTCCTTCCTTAATATCTTTTTTTTTTTTTTTTTTTTTTTTTTTTGAAGAGACATGGTCTCACTCTGTTGCCCAGGCTGTAGCACAGTGGAGTGATTACAGCTCACTACAACCTTGACCTCCTGGTTTCAAGTGATCCTCCTGCCTCTACCCCCCAAGTAGCTAGGATTACAGGTGTACATCACCACGCCCAGCTGAATTTTAGAAACTTTTTTTTGTGGAGATGAAATCTTCCTATATTTCCCAGGCTGGTCTTGACCTCCTGGCTCCAAGAATCCTTGGCCTCCCAAAGTGCTGGGATTACCAGTGTGAGTCACTGTGCCCAGCCTGTTTTCTTCCTACTAAATCTGGTCTTCCTTGAAGGATTGTGATTTATTGTTATAATCCTCACATTGCCTGGTACATAGTAAATGCTTAATAAATGTACATAACTTAAATGATAAATAAAAATAAATCTTTACTTAGTTTAGTATTTCTGAAATTCAGAATTATTTTACATTCACAGGCTTTGTCATAAAAGGATGCTGATACATATTTCTTTTGCATTAACTTCAAAAAGTAAAAACATTCCACTTTTTTAAAAAGCTACTTTTACATTTATTTAATCTACAAACTTAAACGCCCTACAAAGGTCTCCCATTACTCCCTTTACCAGATGATCGTCATCTTTACTTATGGCTCTGATTATCTCCTATATGCTGGTACTTCCAAATTTATCTCCAGAACTTCCAATACTCTGTTATACAGGAGTGGTGAGAGAGGGCATCCTTGTCTTGTGCCAGTTTTCAAAGGGAATGCTTCCAGCTTTTGCCCATTCAGTATGATACTGGCTGTGGGTTTGTCATAAATAGCTCTTATTATTTTGAGACACGTTCCATCAATACCTAGTTTATTGAGAGTTTTTAGCACGAAGGGTATTGAATTTTACTGAAGGCCTTTTCTGCATCTATTGAGATAATCATGTGATTTTTACCTTTGGTTCTGTTTATGTGATGGATTATGTTTACTGATTTGAGTATGCTGAACCAGTCTTGCATCCCAGGGATGAAGGTGACTTGAACATGGTGGATAAGCTTTTTGATGTGCTGATGGATTCAGTTTGCCAGTATTTTATTGAGGATTTTTGCACAGATGTTCATCATGGATATTGGCCCGAAATTTTCTTTTCTTGTTATGTCTCTGCCAGGTTTTGGTGTTAGGATGATGCTGGCCTCATAAAATGAGTTAGGGAGGAGTCCCTCTTTTTCTATTGTTTGGAATACTTTCAGAAGGAATGGTACCAGCTGCTCTTTGTAACTCTGGTAGAATTCGGCTATGAATCTACCTGGTCCGGGGCTTTTTTGGTTGGTGCACTATTAACTACTGCCTGAATTTCAGAACTTGCTATTCAGAACTATCTATTCAGGGATTTGACTTCTTCCTGGTTTAGTCTTGGGAGGGTGTATGTGCCCAGGAATTTATCTATTTCTTCTAAATTTTCTAATTTATTTGTATAGAGGTGTTTGTAGTATTCTCTGATAGTAGTTTGCATTACTGTGAGATCAGTGGTGATAACCCCTTTATCATTTTTTATTGTGTCTATTTGATTCTTCTTTTAGTTTGGCTAGCAGTCTATCTATTTTGTTAATCTTTTCAAAAAACCACCTCCTAGATTCATTTATTTTTTTGAAGGGTTTTTCGTGTCTCTATCTCCTTCAGTTCTGCTCTGATCTTGGTTATTTCTTGTCTTCTGCTAGCTTTTGAATGTTTGCTCTTGCTTCTCTAGTTCTTTTAATTGTCATGTTAGGGTGTCAATTTTAGGTGCTTTCTCCTGTGGGCATTTAGTGGTATAAATTTCCCTCTAAACACTGCTTTAGCTGTGTCTCAGAGATTCTGGTACGCTGTGTCTTTGTTCTCATTGGTTTCAAAGAACTTATTTATTTCTGCCTTAATTTCGTTATTTATCCAGTAGTTATTCAGGAGCAGGTTGTTCAAATTCCATGTAGTTGTGTGGTTTTGAGTAAGTTTAGGTGATCCTGAGTTCTAATTTGACTGCACTGTAGTCTGACAGACTGTTTGTCATGATTTCCATTCTTTTGCATTTGCTGAGGAGTGATTTACTTCCAATTATGTGGCCAATTTTAGAATAAGTATGATGCGATGCTGAGAAGAATGTATATTTGGTTGATTTGGGGTGGAGAGTTCTGTAGATGTCTATTATTTGGTCCAGAGCTGAGTTCAAGTCCTGAATATCCTTGTTAATTATCTGTTTTGTTAATCTGTCTAATATGAACAGTGGGGTGTTAAAGTCTCCCACTATTATTTGTGGGAATCTAAGTCTCTTTGTAGGTCTCTAAGAACTTGTTTTATGAATCTGGGTGCTCCTGCATTGGGTGCATATATATTTAGGATGGTTAGCTTTTCTTGTTGCATTGATCCCTTTACCATTATGTAATGCCCTTCTTTGTCTTTTTTGATCTTTGTTGGTTTAAAATCTGTTTTATCAGAGACTAGGATTGCAACCCCTGCTTTTTTTTTTTTTTTTTTTGCTTTTCACTTGCTTGGTAAATACTCCTCCATCCCTTTATTTTGAACCTATGTGTGTCTTTGCACATGAGATAGATCTTCTGAATACAGCATACTGATGGGTCTGGACTCTTTATCCAATTTGCCAGTCTGTGTCTTTTAAATGGGGCATTTAGCCCATTTTCATATTTAAGATTAATATTATGTGTGAATTTGATCCTGTCATTATGATGCTAACTGGTTATTTTGCCCATTAGTGGATGCAGTTTCTTCACAGTGTCAATGGTCTTTACAATTTGGTATGTTTTTGCAGTGGCTGGTACCAGTTTTTCCTTTCCATATTTAGTGCTTCTTTCAGGAGCTCTTGTGAGGTAGGCCTGGTAGTGACAAAATCTCTGAGTATTTGCTTGTCTGTCAAGGATTTTATTTCTCCTTTGCTTATGAAGCTTAGTTTGGCTGGATATGAAATTCTGGATTTAAAAATCTTTTCTTAAAGAATGCTGGACCAGGCACAGTGGCTCACATCTGTAATCCCAGCACTTTGGAAGGCCAGGGTGGGCAGATCACCTGAAGTCAGAAGTTTGAGAACAATCTGGCCAACATGGTGAAACCCCATCTCTACTAAACATACAAAAATTAGCTGGGCATGGTGGCACATGCCTGTAATCCCACCTACTCAGGAGACTGAGGCAGGAGAATCACTTGAACCCAAAAGGTGGAGGTTGCAGCGAGCCGAGATCACACCACTGCACTCCAGCTTGGGCAACAAGAGCAAAACTCCATCTCAAACAAAACAAAACAAAAAACAAAAAGAATGTTGAATATTGGCCCTTACTCGCTTCTGGCTTGTAGGGTTTCTGCAGAGAGACTGGCTGCTAGTCTGATGGGCTTCCCTTTGTGGGTAACCCAACCTCTCTCTCTGGCTACCTTTAACATATTTTCCTTCATTTCAACCTTGGTGAATCTGATGATTATGTGTCTTGGGGTTGCTCTTCTTGAGGTCTACCTTTGTGGAGTTCTCTGTATTTCCTGAATTTGAATGCTGGCCTGTCTTGCTAGGTTGGGGAATTTCTCCTGGATAATATTCTGAAGTGTTTTCCACCTTGGTTCCACTCTCCCTGTCACTTTCAGGTACACCAATTAAATGTAGGTTTGGTCTTTTCACATAGTCCCATATTTCTTCAGCCTTCTGTTCGTTCCTTTACATTCTTTTTTCTCTAATCTTGTCTACACACGTTATTATTTCATTATGTTGATCTTAATTCTCTGATATCCTTTCTTCTGCTTGGTAGATTTGGCTATTGATAACTTGTGTATGCTTCAGCTCTGTCATGTTATGCTCCTCTCTAAACTGGTTATTCTAGTTAGTCATTCCTGTAGTCTTTTTTCAAGGTTCTTAGCTTCCTTGCATTGGGTTAGAACATGCTCCTTTAGCTTGGAGGAGTTTGTTATTACCCACCTTCTGAAGCCTACTTCTGTCAATTAATCAAACTCATTCTCCATCCAGTTTTGTGTCCTTGCTGGCAAGGAGTTGTGATCCTTTGGAGAAGAGGCATTCTGGCTTTTGGAATTTTCAGCTTTTTTGCACTGGTTTTTCCTCATCTTCGTGGATTTATCTACCTTTGGTCTTTGATGTTAGTGACCTTCAGATGGGGTTTCTGTGTAAATATCCTTTGTGTTGATGTTGATGCTATTCTTTTCTGTTTGTTAGTTTTCCTTCTAACAGTGTGGCCCCTCTGCTGCAGATCTGCTGGAGGTTGCTGGAGGTCCACTCCAGACCCTGTTTGCCTGGGTACCACCAGCAGAGACTGCAGAACAGCAAAGATTACTGCCGGTTCCTTCTTCTGGAAGCTTTGTCCCAGAGGGGCACCCGCCAGATGCCAGCCGGAGCTCTCCTGTATGGGGTGTGTCGACCCCTGCTGGGAGGCATCTCCCAGTCAGGAGGCACGAAGGTCAGGGACCCACTTGAGGAGGCAGTGTGTCCCTTAGCAGAGCTCAAGCACTGTGCTGGGAGATCTGCTGCTCTCGTCAGAGCCAGGAGGCAGGAACATTTAAGTCCATTAAAGCTGTGCCCACAGCCACTGCTTCCCCCAGGTGCTCTGTCTCAGGAAAATGGGAATTATATCTATAAGCCTCTGACTGGGGCTGCTACCTTTCTTTCAGAGATGGCCTGCCCAGAGAGCAACTTATACTTACTAGTAAGACAGCAATTTTTTTTTGAGATGGAGCCTCGCTCTGTCACCAGGCTGGAATGCAATGGAGCGACCTTGGCTCACTGCAACCTCCACCTCCCAGGTTCAAGCAATTCTCCTGCCTCAGCCTCCCAAGTAGCTGGGACTACAGGCACGTGCCACTATGCCAGACTAATTTCTGTATTTTTAGTAGAGACGAGGTTTCACCACATTGGCCAGGCTGGTCTCAAACTCCTGACCTCATGATCCACCCGCCTTGGCCTCTGAAAGTGCTGGAATTACAGGCATGAACCATTGTGCCCAGCCTCTCTTGCCATTTTTAATTTTCAGATTGTACTTCCTACCTAGGCATGTGAGTTTAATTCAGTAAACACCACATATATATCATGGAAATGTTAAATTTTCTCCTAAAAAATGTGTCTTCGGCAAATATTTAGGATGTCCTTGATTATTTAAAAATCTAGTGATACCCTGCCTTTGATGAGATGCTATCCTGCTTAAGTTTGAAAAGAACCTTGAAAATAATGAAACATTATCTTTCCCAAATCATGATTTATTTAGCATCCCACAGCCTTAAAGCTCATCATCAAGTTATTTCAAATGACTACACACTGTCATGTGGCACTGTGCTGCCATTCACTAGGCACAGGCACCGATTTACACAGTTTTTAAAAAGTAAATTTTAATACTGACACTCTTTTTCCCCTCAGAGACAGAGTTTCGTTCTGTCACCCCAGCTGGAGTGCAGTGGTGCAATCATAGCTCGCTGCAGTATCAACTTCCTAGGTTCAAGTGATCCTCTGGCCACAGACTCCTGAGTATCTGGGACCACAGGTGTGCATCACCATGCCTCGCTATTTTTAAATTTTTTTGTAGAAAAGGGGTCTCGTTATGTTGCCCAGGTCGGTCTTGAATTACGAGCCTCAAGTGATCCTCTGCCTCAGCCTCCCAAAGTGCTGGGATTCCAGGTGTGAGCCACCACTCCTGAGCCCCTTTTTTTAAAAACAAAAAACTCATGTTGCATCATTTGCTTCCTGGTTTCCTCTTACTTGTATTTCATTAAGCAACCAGGACAAGATTTAAGTAATTAAACTCCCAAACTTTAAAAATGTTTCCAGATTTAAGTAACAGAAAGAACAACAAAATTACTGGACTTCACCAGCTTGTATTGATTCAAGAAGACTTATATTTTGGTTACTGACACGATGAGTTACATTTTAGTAGGCTCTAAGCATCCTGAGTGTTTTACCATTTTTTTTCTGTACTGACTATAACAAGCTTTTGCAGTGCAGAAATCACATTGGCCTCTCCCAGTTGCTTAAGCACTTGAATGGTAGAAATTATGATATGCCTTTGCAGGTAAGGTATGTGCCATCCACAGAAAAACACTGCATAAAGCTTGACCTCAACTCAAAAGAGCAATTTGTGAAATCACCATAGTTAAAAATGAAACACGCGAGTGTGCTTATTTTCAAAAAAGAACTAACTCTCTGCAGTGCATATAAGTGACACATTAAAAAAAAACTCTGAGAAATTTCCTGTAGCCTTGGAGGCCAGTCAGATATTCTGATCCAGTGGTTCACATCAATTCTTAAGGTAGATTATAATTCAAATCAAAACTCTTTCACAAATCAGCCAAACTTTAGTCACTTGAGACACAAGAGAGAGAAAAAGAGAAAGAAAGCAAAAGCAGACATATTCAAGAGTTCCTGGAAATGATGTTGCAAGGTACCCAATGTCTCAAAGGAAAACTGAAGTGTTCAGAGAGGTAGGGCCTCAGAATATCTAGATGATGATGACTCAGTGAAGGATTCTTATTGTAGGTGGAGAAGTAGATAAGGTTTTTCTTAAGAGATTCAGAGTATTTCATTTTGGTAGAATTAATAATTAAAGTGTTCCCTTTGCACACTTACCCTCTTATCTGCTATTAGTTAACTTCATGGCATGCTATAAGTCTCTAGAGACATTTTCTCAAGAGTTTTGCATTTGGCAGTTAACTGTATACTGTGCATCAGGAAGATTAACTGGCCTCTAATTCGGGGTAATGAACTTAAGATTCTGAAAACTGCTAGCCAAAAAAGTTGGATGAACTACTGTGGAGGCTGATCCAACTTATTCTTTAATTGTAGAGTGACACAGAGTGAGTGTTGCGAAAAATGAACACATGAGTTAAGGCATGACTTTTAGAGTGTTTTTATTGGTTCCCACCACCAAGCAGATGATAGATATACAATTGTAACTGGGGGTACACATAACTACTTACCCCCAAATAAGCCAACATTTACTATTCTTGTACCTTTTTGTAAGTGATATTATGTCAAAAGCAGAAGCTAAAAAATGAGTAAAAAAACAAAATTTAAAAGACAACTTAAATCAAGGAAAACAAATCACATAATCGATGACAGCTTACTGTAAAAACTACTACAGAGCCTGAACTAGAGTCTTCATCTCAATAGGTACACAAGACTAAACACTGTCTTTGAAACCTTGCCATCCTTTTTGCCTGTCTCTGAAACTCGCTGAGCTCAAGACTTTTCTCATGAAGAGTTACCTCCTATACAGATGGATTGACCAGACTGTTCTGTCTGTCTAAACAATTGTTTCCTGGCATTGACAAGCTGACCCTTGTTTTATTACCTGTTCTTTGGTATATTTCTTAAGTGATTCTTTGTCTTCCTTATAGTTCTGGACAGGCCAAACACTGGAATGTCCCCCAAGCACATAACCCCACAATTCCTTCTGTGTAAACTGCCTTACAGGAACAGCTGACCAGAGCAGAGACTGACATTTGACCCAAGAGCAGCCAATCCATAAACTAGTCAGAAGCCTAGAGCTGGTCTTGCATAAATCTTTAAATATGGATGATTATATCTAACTGGGTCTCTCTAGAGGGCATGTGAAATGGAGACAGGAAGGTGAACTCATCTACCAAGGAGAGCTGAATAAGCATAAAAGACCCACAAACACACACAAAAAATCAGCAACAGAAAGTATCTGAGTCATAATAATGGGAGAACAGGTTTGAAGATGAATAAACCTCTGATGCTGTGGTAGCAGTGAGATAACACAGCTGCTAATATACTTCTACTTTGAACAAATTCCCGTTCCCCCAAATTATACTACAGCAGAACAGTAGTAAGTTGTGGAGCTGGAACCGCCACATAGCCCAGACTAGCTCTGAACTCTCTGCCTTGAATTATTATAGTAATTCTGTCTATGCCCAGTGTATTCCTGTAGTCACTAAAACAGGGAGGAGCTCTTCTTCTTCTTCTGAAAAAAATTTCCAATCATCTTTTTTTACTTTATTTTTTCAATTCCACTGGAGAAGGGGAAGAGCTCTTGATGTTGTTTCCTGAACTTGTTCCATGTCTAGCACAGGATGTTCAATGTTTCATAATATAAAATCATATTTTATGTACATAGTCTACAATAAACCATCCTGCAGCCAAATTTGTAGGCTAGCCCATGATTTGCAACCTCTCACAGGTGTCAAAGGTTAACCTTAAAGGTTAACCATTTATTCATTGGATGACTGAATTTTTTATATAATTTTTTTCTAGTCTAAACTTGAAGGCCTCTATAACCCTACCCTATAGGCAACCTGATCTTTAGGCAGCTCTAACTATTAATAAGTCTTCCTTGTACTGATTTTAAATATGCTTCCCTGAACCTTCCAGCCATTGATGCTAAAGGATATGAATAAACCTAATTCCATT
Source organism: Cacajao melanocephalus (assembly GCA_963573385.1). NCBI lineage: Eukaryota > Metazoa > Chordata > Mammalia > Primates > Pitheciidae > Cacajao > Cacajao melanocephalus. The sequence goes on from CAUYLG010027203.1 coordinate 109,995, forward strand.
CCTATATTTGAGTTCTTCAAAATAATCGACAACCACTTTTCCAATTACTTTTCCTAGATGTGGTTCAGAAATAACATGGGTAATATATTAAAAATACATAAAATATATAGTAAAAGTCAACATAAGAGTTAAACAATGTAAGAAAGAGTAACTTTTAAAAAGTGTCTGGGTTCCCAAAGGATAACAGCAGCTACTCATAACCATACTTCAACATATCCTCCAAAGGCCTCATGAATAAACAAAGAAAACAAACCCATAAAACAAAACTCAAGAAACTAAAAAATAACAAAGAAAGTGGGAGAATACAACAAGTGTCAGTTTATATATAAATAGAGAAATAAACACTAGAAACCAGCAAAGCTAACTCTAGAGCCCTTACTGGAGTGGAAAGATCAGTAGAGACTAAACGAAAGGAGGAGAGAGCAATTGGGGGCCTCATGCTGGAGAACACAGATAAAATTGCCAGGAGGAGGAGAGAATCCCATGCAGAGTGGGGAAATATCGAGAACAGGTTTCAAACCTTGGGAATCAAAGTCATTGACCACTAGAGAATAGAAATAAGGGCTTTAAAGTTCCTGGGACCAGAGCTGGCAGTCTTGGAAAGAGTCCTGGAGTAGATGGAGGAGACCTGCAAGGGGCAGGAGTCTCTTGGAGTCTTGGTGATCAGGGGAAGGAGGAAGCAAGCAATGGGTATTAAACATCCTAAAGAAACAAGGGTCACAAAACAGAAACATCAACCACCCCCTTATGAAAAACAGTATTAAGTAAAATGCACTTAACCGAGATTTCTCTGAACTAAAAGTTAGTGTACTATCCAACCTCACCATCACTTTAATAGAATACCTATTAATAATGACTCAGAAAAAGATAAGACATTTTAAAATGAATGGAAATAACATGCAGCTCCATAACACTACTAAAAGAATAAAAATATTTCAGTTGATAAAACTCTCACTTCCCTACCACCACAAAAAAATTCCACAAAGCAAAGGAAATCTGTAACATAGCGCCCTGACTTGAATTAAATATCCTTAAGCAAATGTTTGCAAATATGAAAAACCATCCCAAATCCGAAATTCAAAAATTCATAATATAAAAGCACAAAAAAGCAAAATATGTATATTCAGAGATGATAAAACAGAAGAAAGAAATGGGTGTAGGGGGAATAAAATGAAATAATGTTAGAAATGCACATCTGACTAAAGCAGAAACAGAGAATCAAATACTGCATGTTATCACTTATACACGGAAGCTAAACAATGTGCAGACATGTTCATAAAGACGAAAACAACAGACACTGAGGACTCCAAAATGGGGGAGCCAAGGACACCAGCGAGGGTTGAAAAACTACCTACTGGAGACTATGTTCACTATTTGGGTGACGGGTTCAATAGAAGCCCAAACCCCACCATTACATAATATACCCATGTTAACAAGCCTGCTCATATACTCCATGAATCTTAAAAGAAAAAAGAAAGAAAAAAAAGGTAATGAACATTTGAATCTAAGGAATCTAAGAAAGAACAGACAGGACTGAAAATATAATAAAGGGTGCTAAGGAAGGAATAAAAATAGTCAAGAGAGTGAAACAAAATACAGAAGAGCTAAGAAGTTTAAGAACAAAAAATAGTTGCTGCAGAGTGTAGGAAAAATTCTAACATATAAATAGTTTCTGAAAAATAAAAACAAAACAAAGAACTGAACTAATGTGTCAACCTAGCATTCAAGAAAAATTTCCAGGGATAAAAGAATACTCATGTCAAAGGCTCACTCATATCTAGAAAAACTGACCAGGAATAATCAACTGAGACATGGCCTAGTAAAAATATTATACTTTAAAGATAAAGGAAAAAACCGTCTGGGCCTTCAGGCAAAAATTAAATCACCTACAAAGCAAATGATATCAGAATGGCATCAGATTTGTCAACAGCAATATACAAAGCAAGACTTTAGGAGAAAAAGTGTAAGCCAAGGTCTTTATATCCAGCCAAGGTATTTTTCAAGTGTCAATGCTATGAAAAATGGTTTGAAATATGCAAATATTCAAGACGATAATCAGGAGACTTTCCTAAGGTATCTGCTAGAGATGGGCTCCATTCAACCAAGAGATGATGAGGATGCCTTGGACCTCATCTGACTCACCATCACCTCAAAGACTGATGGTGAAGCATTTCGTTTTAGATAGACGAAAGCAAAAGAAAGGATAAAAGTGGAAGAATAGTAAGTAAATGCTATTTGTCCTGACAAAGTACAAATAATACAACTATTTATTTAAGTGAAGAGAAGAAAGGAGAAAGTAGAAAGTAGAATAAGCTCATTGATTACTACCTGGCTAATAGACTGGAGTCATATGATACTATTTAAAGTTTCCAAGGGAGGAGAAATGGGGCTGAAGGCATTGTAAAAGGTATTTTAAAATGTAAGCCCTCTAGGAGTTGTCAAACTACAGTCCAAATGCAGCCCATAATCTGTTACAATAAATAAAATTTTATTGAAACACAGCCACTCCCATCTGTTTACATATTATGGCTTCTGTTGTCTACATCACAGTCATACTGATGCAGTTACACTGTCTACATCAGCCGAGGTGAGTAGTTGCAACAGAGTTTGGCCCACAAAGTCTAAAATATTTGCTATACTGATCTCTACAGAAAAAGTTTGCCAACCCCTAACCTGTAATAAAAATGCAGCTGGGCACAGTGGCTCATGCCTGTAATCTCAGCACTTTGGGAGGCTGAGGCAGGTGGATTGCCTGAGCTCAGGAGTTTGAGACCAGGCCTGGGCAACATGGGGAAACCCCATCTCTACTAAAATACAAAAAATTAGCCAGGAGTGGCGGTGTGCACCTGTAGTCTTAGGGACACTGAGACAGGAGAATAGCTTGAACCTGGGAGGCAGAGGTTACAGTGAGTTGAGACTATGCCACTGCACTCCACCCTGGGCCACAGAGCGAGACTTCGTCCCTGCTCCCTCAAAAAAGAAAAGAAAATGCAAATCTTCCTAAATGCCAAACACACAGATAAATAAACACAGTACGTTTTTAAAAAATGAAGCTGTTCACACCAAGCATATTGATTATACCAATAAGTGTAAGTGTGCTTAACTAACATATTAAAAGAAAAAGATTTTTTGGTTGTTCATAAAGTTAAGCCCAATTCTATGCTGCATACAAAAGAACAAATTGAAATCAAAAGGTCAAACATAAAGAACAAAGATACATTAGGCAAACATAAATAATATGAAATCCAGAGTTGTGATCCTGATATAGGCAAGGTAAAATTCAAGCCACAAAACATTTAAGACAAAGAAACACAAATGTTAAAGGCCACAACAACTACCTTCATAAAGCGGAAACTACAAGAGATACAAAGAGAAACAAACAATAGTAAGAGACTTTAACATACCACTCTCAGTCTAAAATACATCAAACAAAAGGTAAGTAAGGATATAGAAGACCTAAACAAAATCATTTATAAGGTACAGTTTATGTGTGTGTCTGTGTGTGTGTGTGTGCATAATACATATACGTTATATTCTCATTATAGAGAATATAATTAGTGAAGCATAAAAGGGCCAGTATTAAATTGACCTTATATCAGGCCACAAAGATAAAAACCTCATGAAGTTCATTAAAGTATCCAAATGCCCATCAATGATAGACTGGATAAAATATGGTACATATACACCATGGAATACTATGCAGCCATGAAAAAGGATGAATTAATGTCCTTTGCAGGGACATGGATGAAACTGGAAACCATCATTCTCAGCAAACTAACACAAGAACAGAAAACCAAATACCGCAAGTTCTCACTCGTAAGTGGGAGTTGAACAATGATAACACATGGACACAGGAAGGGGAACATCATACAACGGGGCCTTTTGGGGGCTGGGGGGGCTAGGGAGGGAGAGCATTAGAAGAAATACCTAATGTAGATGATGGGTTGATGGGTACAGCAAACCATCATGGCACATGTATACCTATATAACAAACTTGCATGTTCTGCGCATGTATCTCAGAACTTAATAATAATAATAATAATAATAATAATAATAAAGAAACAATACAAACAACATTCTCTGACCACAATGGGATAAAACTAGAAATTATAAACAACATCAAAAAGTGGTCCTTCTACCTAGAGACTAAAATCTTGCTAAGCCACTCTTGGGAGAAAGGTGATACAAACCAAAATTGCAGAATTCTAAAACACGATTATAATAAGAATACTACATATAATCATCTATGAGATACCATTGAAGCAGTGCTAAGGAGTATATGCAGTTTGCTATCTGTTAGATAAGAAAGTGGGGAGATGCATAAACAGGCACACATACCTATCCCCATGGGTTTTGCTTATTTTTATAAAAAAGAAATATAAGAAGGACAAATCAGAAACTGATGAATATCTATCAGGGATAGAAGAAAATAGAATGGAAGGGGTAGTGATATGAATGTGATTTCTTTTGCATGTCTTTTTATACAGGTTTGATTTTGTAAAAAGAAAAACAGCCATATTTTGCAAATTCAGAAAATAAAATTAAATCAAAAAGGTAAAAACAGCAAATGCTGTAAGTGAATGCAAACAGAAGTTCAAAGCCAATTTCTTAACTAGATCAAATAAATAATAAACTACACAAAGAAAAGAATTCATTCAAACTACTTTTGAACATGCACTCTAACAACATATAACCTCAGTGGTCTATCTAAGCAGAAAAAAGGACCACAAAGAGAGCCTGACTATTAATTTTTTGTGTTTATTGGTAATGGTGTTGATGTAATATTTCTGAAACTATTTTGGAGATGCAGATGCATTAAAAAATATAGAGAATCCTATAAACACCTTTATATACATATGAAATAAAATAATTTTGAAGACTCATAAGTATCTTCTGACCCAGGCCTAAGTTGACATACACGAACTCTATTTGAGAATATCCCTGTAAGAAAGGTGTTATTATTTTTGTATCACAGATGACAGTTCTCACCCACAACATTAAAAAAAGTAGTAACAGTGGTTGGAATTGATTCTAGGTCTCTCCGACCCCAAAGCTCTTTCTATCGTAACTGAATTACTTTTAACAAAAATATCAACAATTTTGCTCTGTTTTGAATGAAGGCATATTCACTGTTGTTACTGTTGGCATTTGTTGTCCTGAGTGGCGACAGTGGCAGTTTAAAGCAGTGTCTGATCTCTTGGAAGCATCTGCTCCTCCTGGGGGTTCCTGCTTCAGACCATATTCTCTGTATGGAAAACACAGAACCTAATGATCTGAGATAGAAGAGACTCAAAGCCAGGTTGTATGACTGCTCTGTTTTTAAAAAAAACGTTGATTTTTTTTTAAGAGATGGTTGTCACTATGTTGCCCTGACTGGAGTGCAGTGGTGTGATCATAGCTCATTGCAGCCTTGGCTTCCTGGGTTCAAAGACCTCCTCAGCCTCCTGAGTAGCTGGGACTATAGGCACACACCACTGTACTTGCCTGGTTTTTTTTTCTTTGTATAGAAATGGGGGTCTTGCCATCTTGCCCAGGCTGGTCTTGAACTCCTACGCTCAAGGGATCCTCCTCTCTTTGCTTCTCAAAGTGCTGAGCCACTGTACCCAGCCTAAATTCTTGAACCATGTGAGAAATGTAAAGTCTGGTTGAAATTTTCAAGCCAGCATGTATTAGAAACATTACATTCTGAATCAAAAGCAGCTACTAGTAGATGCTAGTGAGCACATAGTGGTCCTGTCGTCCCTGGGAATAGGCCGGAAATTAACTGTTCAGTAAGATCAGAGGCAACCACAAGAACCCAAGCTCTGTTATTATAAGGTAATTAGAAAATGTCTTCACTAAACTGAACAAGAAAAAAGAAACCTTTTCAATATGGAGAAATAAAAGGTACAAACCACTGAATAGAGTTAATTACATAATTACATGGTTACATAATGTTTAGGAACTAAATATCTTTTAAACTGCATGATAATAAAATTGTACAAATGACTTTATGAACCCAGAAATTAGTTATGTGGGGGAGAGGAAAAAAATAGAATGCTCGTTTTACTATAATAACTAGAGAACAATGATCTTGTAATTTCTTTAATGCATTAGATAATTAATCTTTAAATGAAATCTATATGCTAAAATGCTTGGAGAAGCAAAAATTCTTATGTAAACGTAAAAAAATTGAAAGGCTAAAATACTGGTTGTGATCCATGTCATAGTTTAAGGAGGTATTAAATTCTAGATCATATCTAAGACAAAACAGAAATAATGAAAGAACCTTATCTTGAAACTATAATAACACAAATCTTTGCACAGTAATAACCACAATAACAATGCCTACCACGTGCAGTGGTCTAAAAAGGAAGCTCTTTAGAAAAATACGTTAGATCAAAACACTCAAAGTGCTTCTAAGGCAAAACTCCTTTCAATATGCAGTCATAGGTTGCTTAATATGGGGATATGTTCTGAGAAATGCATCATGAGATGATCTGTTCTGGTGCAAACATCCTAGAGTGTACTTAGACAAGTCTAGATAGTATATCCTACTATACACGTAGGCTATATGGTATAGCCTACTGCTCCCAGGCTACAAGCCTGCATAGCATATTACCATACTGAATGCTGTAGGCAACGGTAACACAAAGGCATATAACCGTGCATCTAAACATATCTAAACACAGTAAAAATAAGGTATTCTAATTTTAGGAGACCACCATCATATATGTCGTCCATCATTGACAAAAATGTTATGTGGTGCATAACTATGTATTACATGCTTGACAGATGGTTTAAAGGAGAAATAATGAACATTTGACTATAAGTAGCAAAATAATTAAAGTTCAAATCTCTCATCTTCTAGCTTTACAACTTTATGTCCTCTCCTTTCCAACAGACAAAAAAAAATCCAATCTGAAGATTTATCCTTCAAATTATTTCCATTGGAAGATGTCACTCCAATTAAAAGAGGATTTTACTGATTATAAATATATCACCTCCCCAGGCACTATTATTACTTTATATTCCCTTCCAAATGCAGGTCTACTGTCTGACCCCAAGCTTAAGCTGTGAACTTGCCACTCATACATTGTTATCAAGCAGGGAAGAGATGAGTACAGAAAGAATAAGTGTTTGAAAACTTCAACAGCAATTGGGCAGAGTAAATTCATGTCTGCTGAATCTAAAAATAAAATATATGGGTTTTTATATTTTTTAAATTAAGGGTTATGTGGCATAATTTATATATAGTAAAAATCATTTTTTAAAAAAATGCCCTTCTATAGGCATTCTCTTCTAGCCCACTAGCAAAAAATTTATGATTTTTCTCCTTACACTTTTGCCTTTTGTAGCATTTCATATAAATGGAATAATAAACTATATAGCCTTTTGTACCTGTCATCTTTTGTTTCACATAATGGTTTTAAGATTCATCCATCTTGTTGATTCATGAACGTATCAGTAGTTTGTTCCTTTATATTGCTAGTAGTATTTTATGGTATGGGTGTATCAAGATTTACCTATCCATTTATCAGTCGATAAACTTCTGTGTTGTTTATAATTTTGGGTGAATATGAACAAAGCTGCTATAAACCATTTGGGTATAGGTCTTTTGGAATGGGAAAACATATAAATATTCAAGTGTTCTAGCACAATTTTAAAAACCTATCCTTTCTCTATTGAATTATTTGACATCGTTCCTGAAAAATCAATTGACATTACATCTGTGGGTCTATTTCTGGACCTTTATTTTCTTCCATTGAAGAGTCTATCCAGTGTCATAATGTTTTGATAATTAAAGCTTTATGGCAAATCTTAAAGTAAGTCCTCCAAATTTGTTCTGTTTCAAAGTCACTTTGGCTATTCTAGCTTCTGTGCTTTTCTATATTAACTTTAAAACCAGCCTGTCAATTTCTACCAAAAAGTCTGTTGGGATTTTTTTTTTTTAATTTCAATAGGTTTTTGGGGAACAGGTGGTGCTTGGGATTTTTATTAGAATTACACTGGGCTGGGCATGGTGGCTCATGCCTGTAATCAGTGCTCTGAAAGGCTGAGGCAGGTGGGTCATCTGAATCCAAGAGTTTGAGACCATCCTGGGCAACATAGCAAGATCTCATCTCTACAGAAAATTTAAAAAAAAAAAAATTAGCCAGGCATAGTGGCACATCCCTGTAAGTCCCAGCTACTCAGGAGTGGGTAAATGGCTTGAGCCCAGGAGTCCAAGTGAGCTATGATCAGGCCTCCACACTCTAGCTTGGGTGACAAACTGAGACTTTGTCTCAGAAAAAAAATTTTTTTAATGCATTGATTCCACAGATCACTTTGGGGAGAACTTGCATCTGAATAATATTAAGTCTGATAGATGAAACTAGGTATATCTCTCCATTTATTTAAATCCTTTTTGACTTTCTTAATGTTTTGCAGTTTTTAATGTACAAATCTAGAATAGATTTTGCTAAATTTATCTGGAAATACTTGGTGTTTGGAGGTGCTATTATAAACGTATATTTTATTTCAATTTCCAATTGTTCATTGCTAGCAAACAGAATGTTTACACATTGACCATGTAAGATTCACTTAGTTTTAGCAGCTTTCCATAAATTCTTTTTGTTTTTCTATGTGGACAATCACGTCACATAGAATATAGGCAGTTTTGACTTCTTCCTTTCCAGTCTGAATGTCTTTTCTTTTTCGCACTAAACTGACTAGACTTCTAGTACAATATTGACCAGAAATGATAGGAGCTGACAGCCCTGATATGCTCCTAATCTTAAGTGGAAAACACTTACAGCTCAACAAGGTTCACATTTTCCCCTAACCATATATTAAATAACCCATTATTCCCATAGGTTTTAAAGAAAAGAAACTCTTACCCAGCTTTAGCAACACTTATGGTTTGTTGCTCCATTGCTTCATGGATACTGGTCCTATCATGCTCTTTGAGGCTATTGAACTCATCAATACAGCAAAGGCCCGCATCTGCAAGAACTAATGCCCCAGCCTCCAAATTCCATTCTCCTGAGTCTTTTACAGCAGTTACCGTCAAACCTGAGGAAACAAGCAAGCCATGTCAACTTTTATTTTCTTGACTGGGCGCAGTGGCTCACACCTGTAATTTCAGCAATTTGGGAGGCCGAGGTGAGAGGATTTCTTGAACTCAGGAGTTCGAGATCTGCCTGGACAACATGGCAAGACTTTGTCTCTACAAAAAATTTTAAAAATTGCTGGGCATGGTGGTGCACGCATCTGTAGTTCCAGCTACTCAGAAGGCTGAGGTGGGAGGATCACTTGAGCCCAGGAGGTCAAGGCTGTAGCAAGCCATATTAGAGCCACTATACTCTTGGCCTGGGTGACAGAGCAAGATCCTGGCTTAAAAAAAAAAAAGGCATATCTTAACCTATGAAAGGAAAGAAATGCCTATATTTTAAAGAGAAGGGCATAAAGACTTTTATTTGCAGTTGACCAAGAATGGATGGCATCAGGATAATTGCTTCACATATCTAGTCACTGGAAGGCCTCAGAAGCTCTTGTATTCCAAAAATCTAAGATGTGTTCTCCAGTACTGTGTAACAACCACAAGTCTGCAAATTTTCTGTCTCTCTTGGTAGGTGCTCTGGTTGAGCGGTCTAAACTTTTGGAAGAAGCAAACAGATCTCCAGAGACCTTACAACAGAGGTTGTATACTATATACTGTTTATAGAAAAGGGTCCAGTGATACAGTATAGTAATTATTACATTCCATTGATGAAAATGAAGTTTGCTCCCAGTTACAATATCAGGGAAGGGATTATCCCAGGAATGCAAGGCAAAGTTAACATTCAAAAATTAATCAATGTAATTCACCATATCAATAAACTATAGAAGAAAAAAATCATACCATTGCTTCATTAGATACAGAAAACACATTTCACAAAACTCAATAATCATTTGTGATAAAGCTTTCAGAAAATTAGGAATGGAAGAGAACTTCTTCAACTTGATAAAGGCTATTTACAATAATCCTACAGTTAACATACCTAGTGATAAAAGACTGAATGCTTCCTCATCTCTCACAAATATCAGAAAAAGGCAAGAAGATTTTCTCTTATCACTGTTATTCAAAATCATGTTAGAGGTTCTAGCTACTAAAATAAGGCAAGGAAAAGAAATAAATAACATACAAACTGAAAAAAATTAAAACTGTTTAAATTTGCAGACAATATGATTACATAGAAAATCCCAAATAATCTACTAAAAACCAACTAGAACTAGCATATGATTGTGGCAAGGTTACAGGATACAAGTCAACTTTTGGAATATTTGGATATAAGTCTTACAAAATACATGCAAGAATCTGTATGCAAAACTACAAAACACTGATAGAGGAAATCACAACAACCAAATTGAAAGATAGAATAAAATCTATTTTCAAGATGTCAATTCTCCCCAAACTGTTCTACAGTTAAATGCAATTGCAAGCAAAATCCCAGCATGATTTTTTAAAAAATAAAGTGACAAGGTAAGTCTACTGTTAGTTATATAGAGAAGCAAAGGAAATAGAAGACCTAAACCAAAAAACAAGGTTGGAGGTCTCACATGACATGATTTTCAGATTTACTATAAAGTTACAGTAATCAAACCAGTGTGGTATTGGAAAAACATTAGGCAGATAGAACACTGGACCAGAACAGAATCCAAAAGTTGTCCTGCACATAGAAGGTCAAATGATTTTTTTATAAAAATACAAAGGCAATTCAATGGAGGAGAAGATAATGTATTAAACAAATGGTGCTGGAGTAACTGACTATCTTAACGCAAGAACAAAAAATGAATCTTGACCATACCTCACATTTAATATAAAAATTAATCCAAAATTAATTAGACACCTAAATGTAAAATGTAAAACTATAAAGAAAGAAAGAACAAACGGGAGAAAATAGTTGTGAGTTCTTTTGGTTTCCAGTCTAGCACATGAGGAGTTTAGAAGTCACTACTTCATCCTAACAAGTAAAAAGCTAAACAAAAAAATCAGAGAAGTGAGAGCACAGGACAAATTACTGCCCCCAAAATTGAAGATGGTCAAGCAGCTACAGAGAATCGCAACTTAGCTGAGCAGAAATTCATGAGCATAAACTTTTATGTAAGAAAGACAAGCAAGAAATCTTGAACTATAATTAGCAAATTGTTAGTGGTTCACAGTGGAAAAATCTAAGACTTAAAAATTGAAGAAGGACCCTGTCATAGGGAAATCCCTACATTTTCTGTGAGTTTTACCTCTGAGAGTTCTACCAGCAACTCACAGTGAAGATGAGAGAAAAATCTTGCTTCTGGCAGAGGGAAGGAAATGGAACCATTCAGAAATACACCAGAACTTCCTGTTCTTAACAGGAAGGAACTATTTTACCAGAGCCTAATCTGCCTGGAAGAAGGGCAATACCCAACTCCAGCCCCTTCCAGCAATCTGGTACCACCCAAGGGGGTTAATATGCAAAAAACTGAGAAGTACTTGTGAAGTTCACAGCCCAGGGAAACAAGCTCCTAAAAGGCTGAGACCCAATGACAGGACTATAGAATGCTTTCCCTTCCCCAACACCCTATCACTGCAATACTAAAGACATATTAAACACAATTCTCCTTGTTTCTAGTACATCATGTCTACCTTTCAACAAAAAAACTGCAAGGCATACTAAAAGGCAGAAAATACAGTTTGAAGAGACAGAACAAACATCAAAATCAGATCTAGGTATGACATGGACACTGAAATGATCAAACTATGAATTTAAAACAACCGTGATTAACATGCTAAGGGAGCTAATGTAAAGAGTAGACAATATGAAAGAACAGATATATAAGCAAAAAAATAGAAATTCTAAGAAACAATAAAAAAGAAACATTGGAGACCAAAAACACTCTTAACAAAAATAAAGAATGCCTTTAATGGGTTTATTAGCAGGTTGGACACATCTGAAGAAAGAATCTCTGAGCCTGAATATATGTCAATTGAAACTTCCAAAACAGAAAAGAAGAGAACAGCCAAGAATCACAGGACAATTACAAAAGGTATAATATACATGTAATGGGAATAAAGAATAACAATAAAGAGAGAAGGGGACAGAAGCAATAGGTAAAGCAATATTGTGAAACATTTCATTGAAATATTGTCAGACAGTAAATTAGAAATCCAGGATGCTCAGAGAGCACCAACAAGATAAATGTCCAAAAAAACCCTACACCCAAGCATATCATACTCAAATTTCAGAAAATCAAAGATAAAAAACAAAATCATAAAAGAAGCCAGAGGAAGAAAAACAGCTTATGTATAGAACAGTGGTTCCCCAAACTTTTTGGCACCAGAGACTGGTTTCATGGAAGACAATTTTTCCACAGACCAGAGTGGGGACGGTTTAGGGATGATTCGAGTGCATTACATTTATTGTGTACTTTATTTCTATTATTATCACATTGTGTCACAGGATCCTTAGGATGTCGCTTTGCCAGCTGGAAACCTCTGTGGTTGGGGATGCCTCTGCTTGAGTTTTACTCACATCTGCTGGGCTTGTTCCACCCATTCAGTCCAGCAAGCTGTGCTTGGCTCACATTACTACCGGCCCAGATCTCATGCCTGCCAATGGCAAGCCAGGCACAGGGCAGCAATGGGGGTGTGAGTGAATGAGTGTGGTATCTGGCCAGTGTGCACAGCCAGGCATGCCAGCTGTGGCGGAACAGGCAGCTCCAGGTGCCGGTTCCACGTGAGGCTGTAGCTGGACCAGATGTACCACAAGCGGCTTCTGCTGCAGGCATCAGCATCTGGACAAAGGTAACGTAATGGAAAAGCTCAGAGAGGCCAGGAACTGCAGAGCCCCAAAGTGGGTGTTACAGCATGTCACAGCCATGGCTCAGGGAGCCCCAAGGTCTGGGCAGCCAGAAGGGCTGCTGCTCTTCTCTCCTTCTTGTCACCCACAATGGGGCGAGTTGGGAGGGGTTGTGTTTTAGCCTTGTTTGTGTTACAGCTCTTTCAGTCCCATCATTCAACAGGTCCTGCGTTCTTGTCTCATGTCCAGGAAGCATGAGATACATGGACAACTGGACGGTGAGCAAGGTGGAAAGGATCTCCACTGAGTTACAGAACAGCTCTCAGAAGACCCAAAGTGGGTAGCTCCTTTCTGCAGACAGGTTGTATTGACAAGTATCCAGGTCTCAGCAGAGGGGAGACCCAAAGTGGGTAGCTCCTTTCTGTAGGCAGGTTGTACTGATAAGTGTCCAGTTCTCAGCAGAGAGGAGACCCGAAGTGAGTAGTTCCTTTCTGCAGGCAGGTTGTACTGACAAGTGTTCACCTCTCAGCAAGCTTATTTCTGCAGGCAGGCTGACCTGACGAGTGTGAGACTGGCTGAGTCTAGGGTTTTTATGGGCTCAGAAGGGAGGAAGTGTATGATGTCTGGAAAAAGCACCGTAAGTTCTCACTTCAGGTTGCAGACTCCATCAAGAACTGGCAGCCTGGCCGTCAGGCTTCAGGCTGTCCCAGGCTTGAAGGTGGGGCTTCACAAGGGACCCACCCCTTCCTGCCTAGGAATGAATCTGTCTGCCTCCTGTCACCATCAACATGCTGTCCATGGTGCCCAGGCTGTTCAAGCCGAGAGGTGCCTGCAGGCCCCTGCTGAGCCCCCACTCAGCACTCCCACATCCTCCCTCCCTGAGCTTGTCAACACCCAAAGTTTCAGAGGGAGCTGAGGTGGTGGGGTGGCTGGTATATCAGCACCACCCTGGGTGCTTGCATACCTGGCAAGGTCTCAAGAGTGCCCAGGCTCAGCTTCAACTTTTCTCCAAAATCAGAGCGAGAGCCAGGAGTGGGGAGAAGCCAGGGAGCAGGAGCAGGCACTTCCAAGCCTTTGGGGGTAGTGGGGCTTCCTGGGCCTCCGAGAGCACAGGGATGTCCAGTTCTAGAGCCAAGGCTGGGCGGCTGCAGCTGTGCCTGGGAGTGTGGGGAACCAGCATGGTAGCGGGCAAGGCTCTCGCCTGCTCCTTGCCCCCACCAGCTCCATGGAGCATACAGCCCTGGTTGTGCCTCCTACACTGCAGCTGACGTCCCGTCAGTGGCTGCTCCAAATGGGCCGATGCTGCCATCATTGTAATATATAATGAAATAATTATACAACTCCCCCTAATGTAGAATCAGTGGGAGCCCTTAGCTTATTTTCCTGCAACTAGACAGTCCCATCTGGGGGTGATGGGAGACAGTGACAGATCATCAGGCATTAGATTCTCATAAGGAGGCACAAGCTAGCTCCCTCGCATGCACAGTTCACCATAGGGTTCATGCTCCTATGAGAGTCTAATGCTGCTGCTGATCTGATAGGAGGCAGGGCTCAGGTGGCAATGTGAGCAATGGGGAGCAGCTATAAATAGAGACATAGCTTCGGTTACTGACCTGCCGCTTACCTACTGCTGTGCAGCATGGTTCCTAACTGGCCATGATTGGGAGCCCTGCTACAAAGGACCAAACATAAGAAGTACATCCGATATTTCCTCAGAAACCATGCAAGCAAGAAGACAGCAAAGTGAAATATTTTAAGTGCTAAAAGAGAAAAATCCCCACCAACACAGAATTTTGTACTCTGAAAAATTATACTTTCAAAGTAAAAGGGAAATAATACCTTTCTCAGACCAAGATTGAAGAAATTTATTGCTAGTAGACCTGCCTTTCAAGGAATGTTAAAAGAAGTTCTTCAGAGAAAAGGAAAATGACATAGGTCAGAAACTCAGATCTATATAGAGAAAAGTAGAGCATTAGACAAAAAATAAGTGAAAGATAAAAACTTTTGTTTCTCCTATTCTTAACTGATCTTATAGATAACCATTTGTCCAAAATATTAATAGCAACAAGTGTATTCAATTGCATATGCATAGGTATACATGCTTAATTTTGCTTATGTATAAGTGAAATAAATAAGAAGAAAGACCTAGGGACAAGAAGGAATTAGGAATATTCTGTCATTACAAGGTACTTACATTACCTGTACTACCTTCACAGCATTATTTAAAAATGGACTTAGAGGCTGGGAGCGGTGGCTCACGCTTCTAATCCCAGAATTTTGGGAAGCTGAGGCGGGTGGATCACGAGGTCAGGAGTTCAAGACCAGACTGGCCAACATGGTGCAACCCCATCTCTACTAAAAAATACAAAAATTAGCTGGGCAGCTACTTGGGAGGCTGAGGTAGAATTGCTTGAACTGGGACCTGGGAGGTGGAGGTTGCAGGGAGCCGAGATTGCACCACTGCACTCCAGCCTGGGTTACAGAGTGAGACTCCATCTCAAAAAAAAATAGATTAGTTGTAAATGTATATGCAAACTCTAGGGCAACCACTTTAAAAAAAAGTTTTAAAAAATTGCTCAAAACCATAAAAGGCAGAAAAAGCACCAAAGACAAAAATAGGAACAAAGAACAAGGGCTTCAAATAAAAATAGTAACAAATATGGTACATGCTATGGTCTGAATATTTGTTCCCCTGCCCTCAAAACTCATATGAAATCTTAATCCCCTTTGTAACAGTATTAAGAGGGTGGGAAATCCAACTATGGTATTGACAGGTGAGACCTTTGAAAGGTAATTAGGATTAGATGAGATCATAAAGGTGGGGCATTCGTGGCTTTATAAGAGGAGAAAGAGTTAACACACTCAACCCCCTTGCCATTTAATGTCTTCTGCCACCTCAGAACTCTGCAGAGTCCCTGCCAGCAAGAAGGCCTTTACCAGATGTGCCGCCTCTACACTGCACTTCCTAGCATCCAGTACTCTAAGAAATAAATCCCTTTTCTTTATAAACTACTGCCTCAGATATCTAGTTATAGCAACAGAAAACTAACTAAATACTAATCCAACTCTATCAATAATCACCTTAAACATCAATGTTCTAAATACATCAAAACACAGATATTGCCAGAATTGATTTTAAAAAAAAAAAAGACCCAACGATACGACGTTTACACAAAACCCATACTTTTTTATTTCAATAGTTTTTGCAGTACAGGTGGTATTTTGGTTACGTGGATGAGTTTTTTAGTGCTGATTTCTGAGATTTTGGTGCCCCCATCATCCGAGCAGTATACACTGTACCCAATAAGGGTTTTTTGTCCCTCAACCCCTCCCACCCCTCCCCGAGTCCCCAAAGTCCATTCTATCATTCTCAAGCTTTTGCATCCTCACAGCTTAGCTTCCACTTATAAGTGAGAACAAACAACATTTGAAAACACTTATTTTAAAAATAAAGACACATACAAATTAAAAGTGAAAGGGTAGAGAAAGATTTATCACACCAACAATAATCATTAAAAAGCAGGAGGTAAGAGATGGTGATTGTCAGCAACATGGCAGAATAGGAAGCTCCTGACTCTCTTTCCACCCACAAAAGCACCAAATAAACATCTATTCACGGATCAATTCCCTCCAAGAGGAAGTCAGGGACCAACTGAGAGACTCATACCCACTGGGTGACTGAGAAAATTTCCACATCAAATGGAAAGGAAAAGCTGAGGCACACTCAGGTATAGGACCCTGCCTTAGACACTGCACCACACTATCTGGAAAGGAATCCCCAATACCAAGCTTCTTCCTGTGGAGAAGAGGATTTGTACTCACATATAGCACCCTAACTCTAAGGTTTCCCATGGTCTGGTTTTTAATTTATCAGCTCTGAGAGCAAAGAGGATTATATACACCATGAGAAAAATGTGGCGGTTTGCTATAGGCACTCAAGTGCTTCTGGGGGCTTGATCCCCAAATAGCAGTGAAGAGAAGGGGCCTAAAAAAATGGAGCCCCTTCTTTCTCCCTGAAAGGAATCTATAACACACTCTTCCAGTGGCTACATGGCTGCTCGTCTTCTAACTAACTTGCTTCAGGGAGTTAAAGAGGCAGACAAACAGCTTGGCTGAGAGCCTAAGAAGCAGACCGGCACTTCTTGTGTCTTCTCCCCTGGCTCACACCAGAAATAACTCCAGGTTTATTAATCTCTCATGGAAGAGAATCTGAGCACCCAAAATTTTACAGCTCCCACTCAGCGGACAGTATCCTGAACCTCCTATCTCTGAAACCAGAAGGAACAAAGTATATGTGAATCTATCTGCACCACAGAAAAAAGTGCCAGTTTTCTATGGGCATGTAGGCACTTTCAGGGACGCCATTATCCAGGAGCAGTGCAGAGAAGAGGCTTTAAAAACAGTTATTTCTCCTCAGATGGGGTTTATGCCACATATCAACTGCTCCAACATTTATAGCACCTCCATAAAGACTCCCTCCCTAAGCTACTCTTAGCTCTGACAGCAGAAGGTACTAGGCATTTGTGAGTCTCCTTAGATCACAGAACAAAGAGGTGGTCTTGAACAAGTGTGCAAACACTTCTAAGGGCTATGTTCCCTTGGAAAAGTGCCAAAAAAGGGGTGCGAATATGTAGCTTCCATCTTCTCTCCAGAAGGGGCTATGACATACTTCAAGTGGCCATTTGACAAGCTGGCTTCTAATGGACTTGCACTGGGGAGCTAACAGGGCAAATAAACAACAGTCCTGCAGCAGCCAAAGCCAAAGCTTAACATTGCATGAACTTTTCCTTTGGCTCACACCTATGATAAATCTAGGCCTCCCCATTCTATGTGAAAAAAGTCTGGTTACACATCAAGCACCACAACTTCTATAACTTCCACTCAGGGTATTGTCTTCTTAACAAACTAGCTCTAGGGGTTGATGGGAGTTTGCATTCTTGAGTGGCCCTAGGTCCAAGAAAAAAGAGGTGGACATACAACAGGCCCACGTCCAGCAGCTGTCTCCCCAGGATCACAGGGAACAGCCTGAACATGAGTTCAGACATTTGCCATAGATCCACTACCTGGCTTAGCACAGAATGGGTGGGAAATAAGACACCCACATCCAGCTTCACCATGAAGACAGAAGGAACTGAAACACACAGCCAATGCCCAAATCTTTCCAGCTACATCTAAGAGAATCTGGCTCCTTGTCCTGATGTACTGACAGAACACTGCACATCTTAAGCTCCACAGTGCCACCAAAAACAAAGACAACAATCTGGATGAACACAAAGATTTGAAAGATTAAAATCTTTGGCCAGACAGATTAATGAGATCTTTCTCCCACATGAGACAAGTCTGGTAGTTGTCTTATCTAATGCACAGAAACCAAAATAGAGAGTCATGAAAAATGAAGAAACAAGGAAATATATTCCAAAGAAAAGAAGATGATATTGCAGCACTGTTTACAATAACAAAGACTTGGAACCAACCCAAATGCCCATCGATGATAGACTAGACAGGGAAAATGTAGAACATATACACCATGGAATACTATGCAGCCATAAGAAACGATGAGTTCATGTGCTTTGCA